>CABFOS010114113.1:0-19358 GCA_900660315.1 Diretmoides pauciradiatus
GTGGGACTGTCTTTCCTCTGTCATCATGTATAGTCTCTGCTCTCCATAAGTGGGACCAGAGCGTCTGTGCGCACTGACCTGTCTGCGAGTGTAACTGACCAGAGGGTCTGTGAGTGTAACTGACCAGAGGGTCTGTGAGCGTAACTGACCGTTAAACGTTACAGCAAATTTTCAGTTTGCCATCAATTTTCGTAAAACTGCTAGTTTTCTAAATCTACACAGTTGATTGTTTTTCTACAATATTCACTCCTCATGACAGTAAAATAGGTAATTCTAAGCCAATTTACTACAGTAATTATTCTCTAAATCATTATAAAATGAGGTTAACACTCAATGGTGCATGAAAAAAAAATACCGTCATATACCGTGAAACCGAATTTTTTTGTAAAATACCGTGATATAAATTTTTGGTCATACCGCCCATCACTAGGTTATTTTATTAACAATAACACGTCTTATTATCCACATCGAGAGGAGCCAGTTGAGGTGGTTCGGGCATCTGGTTAGGATGCCTCCCGGACGCCTCCCTGGGGAGGTATTTCGGGCATGTCCACCCGGTAGGAGACCTCGGGGTCAACCCAGGACACGCTAGAGGGACTACATCTCTCCCTAGAGGGACTACATCTCTCGGCTGGCCTGGGATCGCCTCGGGATTCCCACGGAAGAGCTGGTGGAAGTGGCGGGGGAGAGGGCTTCCTGGGCTTCCCTGCTGAAGATGCTGCCCCCGCGACCCGGACCCGGATAAGCGGAAGACGACGAACGAACGAACGTACGTCTTATTATGCTGTACATCCATGGACACAGCACGTTTTGATTTGATTTGATTTACGGCCGCTGACGGAAACCGGAAGTACCGTTGATCCTGATGCGTGTTCATACAATGGCTATGAAAAAAGCTCTGGATTGGGCTATTTGTGAACTTTACAACTTTGACAACCACATGATTTAAATAAGGTTTATATAAGTGTTCGTACTGGGAAGTTGATGTACCTCAAAAAAATGTATCCGCAGAGTTACAGACGTGTCTTTTTCCATTAAAGCCTATGGGAATGTCTTTTTGGGCCCAATAGCATCACGTGACGGTGCAACTCCACAGTTGACCACTATCAAAACTGGCTTCAATGCGCCACTGAGCAACTTCATAGGAATGAATGGGGCCCCGCCTCCGACGCTGTATCCAGTTCTTTTAATACATCCATAGTGCAAATGCCAACATTGTTTTTTGGATTCCCCAAGGTCTGAAGATTCCAAAAATGTATAGGTTTGCAAATCTCCACGAAACCCCCCACAGAATTACATCTTTTAATATAGTGAACCTAACTATTAGTGGGTCGGCTTGGAAAGGCGAAGGTGCGGGAGGATCCCCTCGCGGGTGCAGGCAGGAACAACAGTGGAGGGTCCTGTTTATTATTGTTACTATTATTATAAACTAAGATAAAAACAATTACCTTAAAATTATTTTCTATATTCCTCAATAGTTCTTGTGCAGGGATCACCAGTTGATATAGTTTCCAAAATCATATGAATATGGGTAGGTGCACGCTGATCAGCTCTGAGTCCCCCCACCCCCCGTCAACCAATCGATTGGTTGATGAGTTGGTAGAAGATTTTCTTTGGTTGACTACAGCCCGAGTAAAATCACCCAACATACACACAGTAGATATTTTTAGTAGTAGTCATCATTTTAAACGTTTCATGCTGAAATTGCTGATGTACATTAAATACAACGCCAGTTCCATCAATATGTGATAAATAAGTCAATAAAAACACTGATTGGGTGTTGAAACCCAGTCTACTAGTCAGCACATTGACCTCAGTGTAACTTTCAACATGTCTACAGCTGATTTGATAGTTCTTTTGTTACACTAATGGCAAATTTAACGATAAAAAATTCTATTCCCCCATCATGCATTATCCCTATTGAACGTTCAATAAAAAACAAACAAATAAGAATTTCACAAAAATTACAGATTACAAAAAACAAACTTTTTTTGGGGCTGACAACATGAGTGAATGTGATGTTGTTTCAGAGCCCTTTAAATAGCAGTTGATTTTTTAAGACAACTTAGACAGGTGTAGCAGATGCACTTGATGCTGCCCGCAGGTATCGAAGGCAGTATGTAAATCTGGGCGGCGCCTCCACTATACCTGTGTTTTAAATCCCATTCAATACATTACATTTAAAACTCAACTCAAAACAATAATTAACCTCATATTTTCGTGTTAGAGGGCTGAAAATGACAGGAATACTCAAAAATCTACAGTATGTGGACTTTACACAGGCTGTTATAATACCAATAAATCAACCAGGGAAACAAGTTTAGTGTTTTTCCCCTTAAGATCAAACCACCAACAATGGTTTAATTTCCCCTATACACTGTATTTCATTTTAAGAATCAGCTGGACATATTTTTCATGAAATAGCATTTAACCCATGGCAATAACCTTTGTTTGCTGAGATTCAAGTGTATTGTTTTAATTTTGCTAAGTGGATGTGAGTGAGCTACACTACATTTATAGAGGTAGTTGTCCATTACGATAGATATTTCCTACCTGACAGAATGAGTTACTCTACTTAACTACATTTATAGAGGTACTAGTCCATTACAGTAGATATTTCCTACCTGACAGAAGCTGTGAGGACTGAGGCTCTTCTTCACTCTTCACAGGGACATGAGTGAATGGGAACATGGTAATATCAGCCTCCTCCAGGCCTTGAAGCCGCTCTCCCTCCTGACTGGTCCAGAGTTCCTCCTGTTCCTCTTTAATGTGTGAGGGCTCTGGGTTCTCCTGGTCCAGACTGGGGCTCCACTGCTGCTGCTCAGGGGGAACCTCTTCTTTACTGACCAGCAGCTGCTGGACATCTGGAGGAAACACAGTCATGCAGCATAGCAGCATACATTACTTCATAGTGTCACAGAGATCAATGATCTGACCTTTGCACTACTCACTATAGAAAAAGCATCAACTATGTATGAATGATGAGAACATTAATTATACTGTTTTAATCTTGTTGCTTACTGCTTGGTGATCGCTGCCTGTGTTAGTAGTCTATGCGCATGCTACTTGTCTGTATTTTTATGTGTCTTGTTCCTTGTATCTTCTGCTGCTGCAAACTAATTGCCCTTTGGGACATGAATAAAATCTGAACTGAACTGATTATATCTTTGTACCAACCTGCTCTGTGTAACCGGATGTAGGGATTCAAATCAGCATCCAGCAATTTTCGTTGTAGGTCATTCATCTGTTTTGAACGAGAAACTTCCTCCTCGTACTCTGCTATCGTTCTTTCAAACAGCCCAAATATCTCTTCAACAGCAGCAGTGAGTCTCTGCTCCACCATCGCTCTCAGTATCTGGACTCGAGACATTTTCACACCACAGGAACTTTTTCCTGACAGACAAACGTTGTCCTCCAAGGCTGTGTGTCTTCCAGCTCAACCAGAGTCCATGAGATTCTTCTTCCTTTAGGGACAAACAGAGCGGAGACTCCAGGTTCTATGTCCCTGTAGCCATTAGCCACGTTAGCATGCTAGTACATTAGCTACTACTGTTCCCCCTTCACCACTTCTACTCTGATTTGCTATTTAACGCCGCTGAGCTTAAGACTCAAGTTGACCGACGTCTTACAGTTGAACACGAAGAAAAAGAGAAAAATCACACAATACTCTCAAGAAAGTTCAGTTCACCTACAGCAGCCGCCATCACACGCGACGCCGGACGAGTGAGGGTGCAGCCCAAAAACCACCCTCGCGACCCACAATTGCCAAACTAAATTGGGAGGGTCTATCGTTGCCAGGTGGGAAATGTAGGATTATCGTACCACAGACTCAAAATTATCGTATTTTGAGGGGAATTATCGTACACCCGTCATAACCAAAATAAACGCGCACCAGGACCAACGGAAGTGCGCGGCCTGCACGTTCATGTGTGACACATCCGGTCAGCGGCTGGACCGCGGAACAGAATTTGATTTTAATTTAACGTAGTATGAGTTGTAGATGATTTTATTAACAATAACACGTCTTATTATGCTGTCCATCCATGGACACAACACGATTTGATTTGATTTACGGCCGCTGAGAGAAACCGGACGTGTCACACATGAACGTGCAGACCGCGCACCCCCGTTGGTCCTGGTGCGCGTTCATACAATGGCTATGATAAATAAAAAGTCTGGATTGGGCTATTTGTGAACTTTACAACTTTCAAACCCGGAAGGGTCAAATAAGGGCTATATAAGTGTTCGTACCGGGAAGTTGATGTACCTAAAAAAAATATCCGCGGAGTTACAGACGTGTCTTTCTCCATTAAAGTCTATGGGGAAAAGTCTTTTTTGGGCCCAATAACATCACGTGATGGTGCAATTCCACAGTTGACCACTATCAAAACTGGCTTCAATGCGCCACCGAGCAACTTCATAGGAATGAATGGGGCCTCCGACGCTGTATCCAGTTCTTTTAATACATCCATGGGCATAGCTGCCCTGGAGGCAGAAACAATCTTATTTGTTGAGTCAAACATTAATGGTTGGAGCCAAAGAACCAAACTTTACATTTTTCAAGTCGCTGACCTTTCAACAAGCAGCCATTGGCTGTACAATAGGCGGTTGAACTACACCCACCATCTTTGTAGAATTGTCATGAGTTCCAAAATGGTGAAAAGGTTTCATAATGTCCTCAGAGAATACCAAGACCACACAAAGTTCACTGAAATCAATGTCCTTAAGACCCCAGTGCTAACCACTGATCCAGCATGCTGCAGCCAGCCAGCTCAGGTCAGATTTGGATTTGAACCCAGGGCTCTTGCACCGAAAAGCATCGCAACAACCGCTGCACCAAGACAACCTGCTCCCTTGGTGGAGCTGTTGTTGGGCTTTTATCTTTGAGGAGTGAGTTCCGCCGACTCGAGGACTCACAAGGATCTATTCTACTCCATTACACTGACCTACCATGTTCTAGTTAGTTTAGCCTGTTAGCTAAGTCTACTGACCGTCCAAAATCATGAATGGCATGGTCATGAGCGAATGAAAAAATAAGTTAGGCCTACTACCTTCTTTGCCATTCAAGTTTGCCAGTTAGCTAAGTTGGTCCGATTTTTTAAGGTTTAATTCAATCAAAGAGATTATTTTCAAATCAGCTCTGCCTACAAAAATATTTGTATAACTAAAACTCAAATCTGCATCTTTTTCTTTCTCCCACTTAGTGTTTTGGGTGGCAACACACTGCTCAGTAACACATTACAGTAATGGCATTGCTTTTCTAGTAATGACTGGTATCAAAAAAAATCACAATGTAACAATTTAAGTAACAATGTTTCAGTTACCAATCAAAAGAAAACAAGTCATTCTTTTGTGTAGGCAATATATTGTATTTATATACAGTATTTATGCATTTTATTTATATTTTGTTACCGCCCCCTCTAAATATCAAATTTAAGTTCAATTATCCAAAATGTATATCCCACTCCCACCCCCCAATTTGTAATTATCATAATTAGCTGTCATACCTCTCACTCTAAATTAGCTTAGATGAGAAATGGCAGAAAGATTGACACTCTCTGGTGAACTTTGATTTTATCGAGTGAAATGATGACAGAACATCAGACAACAGTGTTATGCTGATGATTCACATAGAAGCACACACATCAGGCAGATTGTGATTGATAAAGTTAAGAGAGAATGCCACCGGCAATTTGAGGGATAGTTGATTACAGAAAAATAATGTAACTAATGCTGTACATGAATTGCTTGAGTAACGAGTAACAAGCCAACACTGATCTCCAATATTTAAAAAAAATCATACTTCTTGTTCCATTGTCTATGGATTTCTATAAATAGTTTACTGTTGGCTGTCAACATTCAGCATTCATTCAACATTCAAAAATAAATAGATTACATTTTTGCTTCTGTCTTTAGGTACAACAGTATAACCACCCTGAAAGAGAATGATCTTTCAGGACTTGAACACCTAGAGCTATTGATGCTGCACAGCAACACCATCCACAGTATTCAGGACAGGGCCTTCCTAGGCCTCAAGTCCTTACAGGTAAAAGCATTTATTTTGTCTTATAACAGGTTAACTCTGACAGATTTGACTTATGATGTTCCCGACAAGGCTGCCTGCACCCCATGCTTAAATTCATGCTTAGTGCATGATGTCAAACAAACACCAAGCATCTATAATATTTCCGTGTCATTATTAAATAAACAGTTGGGCTGTGTTGATATCTGCTATATGTTAAGTGGGTACATTTATTAAAAAAATAATTACATATAAAAAAACAACTTACGCAACTTGTCTTGTCTTTACAACCACTTTGATTTATATTGTTTTAAGCAGCTTATCGAACAACTGATTTCTGGCTTCCCACATGGGATAAACTCAATTCTCCACTAACACTGATGATTTTAATGTAATGGCTGTTCTCAATCATGTGCCTTAAATAAGTATGTTAACATCGCAGTCTTTATTCAATAACACTGTTTCAATGCCAAATGTTTCCAAGTTCTCAATGATGTTCTCACAGGTTCTGAAGTTGTCCTATAATAAAGTAAAAGAAATCAACAAGGAGACATTCAAAGGTCTGGACGGCCTGCTGAGACTCCACATTGACCACAACAGCATTGAGTTCATCAGCCCAGAGGCTTTCTATGGTCTTACCAATCTACAGTTGGTCCATCTGGAGGGTAACTACCTCCAGCAGCTCCACCCAGACACATTCATCACACTGAGACACAGCCAGGTGTTCAAGGTGTCCTCAGTGAGAAACATCCACTTGTCAGATAATCACCTCACCAGCCTGCCTGCAGAGATCTTCACAGGCTGCTACCAGTTAGAGAACCTCTTCCTCCATGGCAACCCCTGGTCGTGTGATTGCCGTATGAAGTGGTTCCCAGTGTGGGCACAGAGGAACACAGGTGAGCAAAAGAGAGTGTGTTTGCTATGGAACAGTCTGGGAGCATTTAGCGAGTTGGAAGTTAGTAACATGTTTACAAGGGAACTCCTTTCTCACTGTTCTAACAGCACCCGTGACTTAGCCATTCAAATGGTGCTGCGAAATATTTTCCCTTAGGTAAAGCAAAAATATCCCTTAATCAGATCCCTTAAATGGGCACACATTGGCAGTTTAACTCATCATTCAGTGAATGGGAGGCCGAATCCAGACAGGGCAAGCCACATCTGGCAAAATCACTTAAAGCATTAACACTTTAATAGTTTGTTCTACGCAGATTTTTGAATAGGTAAAGGTATAAAATAATGGTGTTATATCCAACAAGAACAAGAAGAATCCAATTATAGTGTATTTGTATAGCCCTTAATCGCAGTTACAGTCTCAAAGGGCTTCACAATGCCCACATTATGAAAACAATAAATGATTGACACCACCCAACCTTGGACCCTGGCAAGGAGGCCTACAGACAATATGAAAGACACAGTGGAGCAATGGTTATATAGTTTACTCATGACTTTCCTAGTATAAAACTAAACTCATATACATTTTTACATTTCTGTAATATGCAATCATTTCTATGGTTCACAAGGTTTGTATATCAGCTTTAAAAAAATGTTATTAGCCTAATATTCTGTGGACTGTACCAATGTTCTTTTCTATATTACTATATGCTATATTTCCAGGTGTGCTGAAATGCAAGCGAGACAGGAAGTATGCCAGAGGCCAGCTGTGCCCTGTCTGTGAGAATCCTGCCCCTTACCACAGCAGATCTATCGCCCTTATCGACAGTGATGCCTTCATTTGCACCAAGCCCTGGATCCAGACCCATCTAAAGCAGAAAAACATTAGCCTGGAGGCTGATGAGGGAGGCTTCACGCCTGTCTCCCCCAAGGACTTCATTGCCCCTATAGGCTCCATGCAAATGAACCTGACTGACCAGTTTCATAATGATGCCAGCTTATCCTGCACTGTCCAGATGCCCTCTGCCTTGGATAACCTGACAGTGACCTTGGAGGGAGAGGGGGAAAACAATGTCACTGTGCTTACTGTCGGCATAGCTACCTCTCTAGTCTGTAACATTGACTATGAACACATCCAGCAGCTTTGGCGCATCCTAGCCACCTACAGTGACTCTCCCATGAGACTGGAGAGAGGCCTGATGTTGGCCAGGAGCCCAGAGATGGTGTACAGATACAGCCAGATCAGACCTGAGGAGAGACAGGAGGAGATCCACACAGACATTGAGGCTGAGATTAAAGCTTCTCCTGCATGGCTGATGCAAGGGGAGGTTAATTTCCAGCTTGACCGGACAACCACCACTTTCTCTACTCTGCATATTAAGTACAGGTCTGTGGTCAACCTACGTGTGGAGAACACATCACCTAAGAGGGACCGCTACAGCTGGACCATGATCAAACGAGACAATGAGACCAAGACTGAGCACACTGTACTCACAGGTAGGAGGTAGAGATTAGTGGTGAATAAACCAGCTGATAGCTTACCACAAAATTAATTTTCATCACACAAAATCTAAAAAATACCTTGTTTGATTTCATCCACAAAATGCATATTGGGTGGGTACCAAATGTCACCCTGTGGATTTTGTGGCACGAAATCCATTTTGTGCCTGGGCTTGAGAGGTAATTCTGTGTTATATTATATTATATTATAGGTGGTGTGGCACAGTTGAACTGCCAGACGATGGGTGAGCCAAAGCCTTCGGTGCAGTGGATCTTACCTGATGGCACTCAAGTCAGAGCCCCTTACTCCAGTGAGGACAGGAGGATCATAATCACAGCTGAAGGGAAGCTCACTGTACGAGGAGCAGATACGTCTGACACGGGCCTTTACCGGTGCATTGCCACAAACTACCTGGACGCAGATATGCTCAGCTTCCGGGTGACAGTTCTGTCCCCTAATGTTGAAGAAACAGAGGCCAATGGGGTTCAACTCTATCGACCACTGGGTGAAAATCTGGTTTTGGACTGTGGCTCCACAGGCAGCCCTGAGGCCTCAGTCCAGTGGATATTACCTGACCACTCAGTGCTAGACAAGTCTCATGGGAACAGGAAGGTGTATAAGAATGGAACCCTGGGGATTCAGGGTCTCACAATGAGGGACCAAGGGTTTTACAGGTGCCTGGCTGCTAACCACCTGGGGGTTGACCTGCTGGTGTCTCAGGTGACAGTGACTGGAGAAGGCTCTGAGAAGATGATGGTGGTGGACAATGAGGCATCAGGGATGGGGATGGAGGTCAAGGTGGACCCCAACTTGGCAGAGAAGAAGGTCTCCCTCAGCGAGTCCCCCTCCAGCCCTTCAGACAGAAATAGTCAAGAGTCCAGGACCATTACCTCCGACATACCCTACCCCAGATTCAGGTCACAGGGCAGAGGAAGCTCCAGAGGTAGGCTGGGACAGAAGAGGAAGGGCTCAGTAAGCAACAGACGTGTCTGGAGCAATAGGAGAGTCTTTGATAAAGCACCCAAGAAAGTAGACCCACAGAAATTTGCTGAATTTATGAAAAAGGCCCAAGATGGGTCACGAATAAGGACTGGCACTGAGAGAGAGAAAGTAAAATACGAAGACTCAGACATTGGCTTTTCTGGTGATAGTGAAAGAGGCTCTGGTGAGGATCATAATGAAGATCGACTCATCAGTGTACCAAGCATAGTCAAACCAACTACAGGTAACCCACACGAAAGTAGAACTACAATAACATTTTGGCAAGAGAACTATGACAATCTGAATGAAACCATAACAACTACACAGAAAAGTCAGCGTAATGTTTTTGCAACAAGGAATAGTCAAGCCATTGCCATGGAAACCACAGAGAGCCCAGACAGCAGTCAGATTATTTTCACTCAGGTAACAGAAAACATAGATACCCTAACAACAGAGTCATATATACAGTCAGATCCTACACCAATCAAATCCACATTCACAAACAGTCCAGCGAGACATAGTGGAAGTCAAAATGATGCAGTCACCCCATATGACATGTCACACCATGCAATCATCCCAAGTGTTGATAAGTCCAGTGAGTTATATGCCCTGGAAAGAACTACCAAACCACCCTTAGACAGACATCCAGTGACTGTCCACATCACTGTGACAGAAACATCAGAAGAGACCCAGCTCCAGTTCTCAGGAGAACCGCCTGCAGATTCAGAGACCTCCACCAGGGCAGTGCTTTCCTTTGTCACAGACCCCAATGTTACTCCAATGATGGATGGACCGGGCTCAGTGGAGCCAATTGTCCACACCTCCACTGACCCAGAAAGCCAGACCACCTTCACAGCTGTCACCACCACAGAGAGACAGAAAGACGAGATCACCTTCCATACCACCCAAAGGATCAAGTCCCCGCGCCTGCCTGCTGGATCCACTATTATCTCCCACCAGCAGATCCATATCATCCCACCCAAGAAAGGCAGAGGAGGGAGCCGCAGGAGGACCTTCCAAGGGCACAGGAGGATCATCAAACCCAACAGGATCACAGATATACACTCCTTTATCAGTAAACTCAAAAAGTCCACAATGAAGAAGGAAGGGAATGCCACAGTGCCATATACTATTGAACTGACTACAGGTAGGCAGTCATGGTGTTTTTTTGTTTGTTTTTTACCTTTATCAATGTCTATTTTGATGTCTTTAATGTGCCACTGTAACTGGTATTTTATTTGTATTTTATAACATCTGGATAGCTGGAACTGAGGAGCATTGTTATTGTATTTTTCTCCCAGACCATGACTGTGATAAGAACGAGAGGAAGACAGCAACCAGTGATCTGCAGCTTGTCACACCAACAACTTCTCCCAGTTCATCTCTACGCAGAACAGAGAAACCTGACTACACACAACATACTGCAACTACTACTACCACTAACATTAGCTCAAAGGTCCCCTCCACCTATACCCAGTCTAGGCCAGAAGTGTCCAGTGGCTACATCACCTCTGCTGATGCCCCTGAGTTTGACCCTACTCCTGATCCCGAGGAACCAACCATCTCCACCACCACCACCACTGCCACGACCTCCAAGGTTATCCGTGGGAGGATTCCATGGAACAGACTGTTTGGAGGCAGAGGCAGGCAAAGAGACAAGATACTGCACAGGGTACCAAAACCATCTACCACCACAGAAACCTCAACTACAGTTGAAACTATAAAGATGGCAACCCCTGCTGCTCCGCCTACAGTTGAATCTCTGGCTGAACCTGAAACTATGTCCCCATCCAGACACAGAGAGACCACAGAGAGCTCATCAGATGATGACTATGGAGATTTATTTTCTGCTGCTTCTCAGCTTACAACACCGTGGCCTAGCTTACACCGTCAAACAGCTACCAGCCCATCCTACCACTCCAGGTCCTCTACTACTACTGAAACACCACCAGAGTCCCAGACCATACCTTCCCCACCTACAGTCAAACCACCTTTAAAGGCAAATCCTGATGAAGCCTTATCATCTGGGTCTGGGGGATATCCTGGAAATTGGTTTGTAAATAAACAGAGGCCTGGTGGAGCAGGAGGACGGCTGGGTCGGAATAGGAGGCCCTTTAGAGGTAGGAGACCCTTCAGGAAACCTACTATTACTAAAGCTCCTATCACCACAACAGAGGCTACAACTACTAAGGAAATAGCTATGGAGACATCCATGGAAACCACCATGGAGACCACGACACTACCTCAGCGGACCATCTCAGTCTCAAAGCCCCTATACACTCCATCCAGGGAGGCAGACAGATCTGCTGTGACTGTCTCCACTGATCAGATCTCAGAGGAGGAGGAGACAGACTCATATGAAGAAGATGCCTGGAGTGAGTCCTCTAGCAGCTCACCAGGCTATGCAACCAACAGAGCATGGACCACCTCAACCACATTTAGGCCAACTACCACAGAACGGTCTTATACCACATCTCGGAGCAGAGTCCATCAAAACATTAGACCACCAACAGAGAGGAACAGTGGTCTTACCACACAGACTCCTGTGATTAGGAGAATCAGACCTACTGTTCCCAGTACTGGAGCCAGCACTTACACCCCTGCCCTATACAACAACAAGGACATACACAATGGCATCATCAATGTCTATAATCATGTTATTGGCTATGAGGCTACAAGTGCCAATATTGTGGGCTTTGAGCCTTCCACCAAGGACATGCCAAGCAAGCCCAAGATTGTGGGGGGCAATGCAGCCAGCTTCACTGTATTGTCCAACTCTGATGCCTTCCTGCCATGTGAGGCTGTTGGAAACCCTCACCCAATCATCAGCTGGAAACGCTTCTCCTCTAGCACAGGTGCACAAAGATATATTATTATTTAAATGGTATTTTGAACATGTACTACAGTCAAAATGTTATGCTTTTTAATATGATATGATACTCTGATGTTCAAGTGTAGCCTGAAAGAAGCCTAAGGACCATGTGACATTTGAATTCATTGTTTGATTCTCTAGTAATAGCTATACAAACATCAGCAAAATTTTGAAATGCTAATGCTAAGGAAATGAACGTCACAGATGCAACTGCAGTATGTTTCAGATTCCAATGTCTCTCTCCTTTCAGGAAGCACAATTACCATCAAGGGAAGGGTGGGCAAGTTTGAGGTATTCAACAATGGCACACTATCCATCCAGAATGCCAACATTAAGGACCGTGGCCAGTACTTATGTCTAGCTGAGAATGATCAGGGATCAGACAAACTGCTGGTCACCCTCTCTGTGGTGGCCTACCCCTCTCGGATCCTGGAGCCAAAAATGCAGGAGATAAAGTCCTATGCAGGGAAGACTGTGGAGATGAAATGTAAGTCAGAGGGTCGGCCCACACCTATGATATCCTGGATCCTGGCCAACCGGACCCAAGTTAGAGGTCATAACTCTGACAAGGGGAGGGTATCAGTGACCAGTGAGGGTACCCTGGTCATTGAGCAGGTGTCTGTCTATGACAGAGGTCATTACAAATGCATTGCGAGTAACCCAGCTGGAGCCGATACTGCTATAGTCCGACTGCAGGTGGTGGCAGCTCCCCCAGGTATCCTGGAGGAGAAAAGGCAGCAAGTGAGGGCTGGTGCAAGCCAGAGCCTGTGGCTGCCCTGCACTGGCCAGGGTAACCCCCAGCCTTCTATTCACTGGGTCCTCTATGATGGGTCAATGGCACAATTAACCAGGCCTGCTGGTGACCCCAGGGTGTCAGTGTATGAGAATGGAACCCTCCACCTTAAGGATATTACTCCAGCAGACATGGGGAAATATGAATGTATCGCTACCAGCTCTACGGGCTCAGAGCGAAGGGTTGTGACTCTGACAGTAGAGAAGCGAGAGTCTACACCTCAAATAGTGGAGACATCCCAGCGCATGACAGAGCTGTCTTATGGGGACCAGCTGAGATTGAACTGTTCAGCCACAGGAGACCCCAAACCCAAGATCATTTGGAGGCTGCCTTCTAAAGCTGTGGTGGACCAGTTGCACAGGTAAACATGCACTTTTAGTTGTTAAAATGCACAGAAGCATAGAGAATTACATCTACAACAAGCACTTTACACCTAAGCAAAAATATACACAGACATAATTTTGGATGGGCTACATTAGAAATAGAAATACATTACAGTAATTGACCCTTAAAAATTAAACACATTTTAAAACATAGCTGACAGAGCTTATAGTTCTCTGCGGAGCTTCTTCGGTTTTCAAGTCCTCAGGTTTCCATATTTCCTCATTTGTGGTTTGGTGTGTTGACCCTTTGTGTTATCCCCCTAAGGTAGAGAATAATGGTGTCAGTGTTTTGATGTGAGGATTAGACAGTTCCGTGAGCTCCTTGACCATACTGAAGCTAGCTGAAGCTTAGAGGTCAGAGGATGTTTGAAGTGTACATTTTCTTTATTTATTTTGGATTTAGTTTTCAGGAAAATGCTATGCCAGGAGGCTATTATAATAATTACACAGCCTGGTGACATTGATATTTTAGTGCTTATTTAGTGTAGCCTATGTAATTGTGCACGCAGGCATGAGACATGTGCAAGCCTAGGCAAGACAATATTCTGACATTTTTTTTAAAGGTCACTAGTATCAATTAGTGGTATTAGCTATTTCCTATAAAAGTCTGCATGTCGGTTATCTCTGATGTCTCTATGGACAACAGTGAAGTAGATCTCAAATGAACCGTCCGATTGGGACAAGACACAGCCAAGCAAGCAAGAACAGGGAAGTTGTCCAAGTAGTGGATATTTCATTCAAAATACAGTCCAAGCTAAGTAGAGAACCATGAGAGTACCATAAGTACACTGGTTTTGAGACCGTGGGCTTCATATTTATTTAAACAATTTATTTGACATGTCACCTATCTTCTGCATCGACATGGGAAAATCTGATGTAAAAAAAGATGTTTGGTTCACTGCTCAGTGCATAAAATCATAGTCCCTTCAGTTTCATTAATGGGTAAATAATTATATTTATTTTTAATTATATTTGAGTTTTTTGATTGGTATGATGGTGAGGCAGCTAGGTTCTAGATGCAGCCAACGACCTTTTATAAATTGTAATGTATAAAAGCATGAAAGCTTACTAATTAGCTTCCTCATTCACACAAGTATTGGCATAGCTCCCAAAAAAGCATTGCTAGCTGTGCTTTATGGGAATTATCAGCACAGTTAGAGCATGCATTTTACCTATTACCTACCTACCTAAACCTACATTTGATTTACAACCGATACTTACAATGATAAGTATTAAGTTAAAATATATTTAAGCCCCACATGAGGAAAGCTCATTACATCTGCTACATGTCAAGACATGACAGCTACTGACTTTACAGAGTATTAAAATTAAAACAGAGAATATTCCTCAGTCCTTGTCCTAGATTAGATGTGGCCTATCTGTGTAAATTCTAACACATAAAAATACTGGTATCACGTTCTGTGTAATTAAACAGACTTTATTTTGTCCGACACTCATGATAGATCATTTCTAATTTTCATGTCTTTCTCCAGGATGGGCAGCAGAATCCAGGTCCTGGATAATGGTACTCTTGTTATTAACACTGTGAGTGATAAAGATGCTGGGGACTATCTCTGTGTGGCACGAAGCAAGATTGGTGATGACCTCCAACTCATGAGGGTCAGCGTGTCATTGAAGCCAGCCAAGATAGAGCCTAAGGTCTACAGCAATAAGCAGGTGCCCTATGGTAACGACTTGAAGGTGGACTGTAAGGCCTCTGGTGCTCCGCAGCCTGAGATCTCCTGGGGTCTACCAGACGGTACAGTGGTGAACAGCGCCCTGCAGTCTGACAGCAGCAGTGGAGGGGGACGTGTACGACGCTATATACTATTTGACAATGGAACACTCTACCTCAACCAGGTATGCTGGAGTTACAGTATGTCATCATCCTCATTGAATTAAAACAATTTTTTAAATCTTTTACATCAATGTCATGTTTCTCCAGGTTGGCATGTCAGAGGAAGGGAACTACATCTGCTATGCTGAGAACCAGGGGGGCAAGGATGAGATGCATGTACATATCACGGTGGTGACCGCTGCCCCGAGGATACGCCAACCTAGCCAGACCTATGCCAAGATAAAGCCTGGAGGGAATATCCGTTTTGACTGTGAAGCAGTCGGAGAGCCCAAACCCAAGATCCTATGGATGCTGCCCAACAATGACATAATTGCAGCATCTAATGAGCGCTACTTAATGCATGTTAATGGCTCTCTGGATATCAGGGATGTGAAGCTGATTGATGTTGGAGAGTATGTGTGTATGGCTCGCAACCCTGCTGGAGAAAACAGAAAAGTCTATAAGGTGGACATAGATGGGAATCCACCAGTGATCAATGGCTATCACCAGAATAGGACTGTAATCAAAGACACAGCAGCTAAATATGGCAGGAAATTTATTGACTGTAAAGCTGAGGGAAATCCAGCTCCGACTATCACCTGGATTATGCCTGATAACATCTTCCTGAAAGCACCATACTTTGGCAGTAGGATTAACGTCCATCATAATGGAACGTTAGAGATCCGGAATGTGCGGCCAACTGACACAGCAGAGTTCATCTGCATGGCGAGGAATGACGGAGGAGAGGCAGTAATGGTGGTACAGCTGGAGGTGACCAGTATGCTCCGACGGCCCATCTTCAAGAACCCCTTCAATGAGCGTATTGTGTCTCGTATAGGGAAGACCATAGTTCTGAACTGCTCTGCCGATGGACACCCAGTGCCAGAGATGATCTGGACCTTGCCTAACGGGACGCGGTTTACTGGTGGGCACGACCGTGACTCCCACCACCATCTAGGCAGCGATGGGACTTTTTTCATCTACAACCCTAGCAAAGAGGATGCTGGGAAGTACCGCTGTGCTGCTAAGAATTCCATGGGCTACATAGAGAAACTAATTGTCTTGGAGGTTGGGCAGAAACCTTACATACTGACAAGGCCTAGGGGAATCATACGCAGTGTCTCTGGGGACCCTCTTTACCTTCACTGTTTGGCTGATGGGAGCCCCAAACCCAGCATCTATTGGACCGTCCCTGGTGGCCACACCTTCAACCGGCCTCAGGTGATTGGACGGTACCAGTTGCTGGAGAATGGGACTCTGGTTATCCGAGGAACCACTCTCCATGACCGGGGGAACTATATCTGCAGGGCACGAAATGATGCTGGAGAGGCTATTGTCACTGTCCCTGTTATCATCATCGCCTACCCTCCCCGGATCACGACTGGGCCACCTCCCAATGTGAGGGCAATGACAGGGGCACCTATCCAGCTCAACTGTGCCGCCATTGGAATCCCCAAGCCAGAAATCAACTGGGAGCTACCTGATCGTTCTGTCCTCTCCACAACAGGGCAGGGCCGGCCTACAGGTAGCGAGCTGCTTCACCCTCAGGGTACACTTATCATCCAGAGATCCACAGCCTCAGACTCTGGCACATATAAATGCCTGGCCAAGAACCACCTGGGCACAGACTCAAAGGTCACATATGTACATGTGCTGTGAAAAATAGACATAACTGAGGGATGGCAGTGATATTTCAGAATGTAAACTATTACCAGACATGTGGTAACTTCTGCAGTGTCTGTGATGTACAATATATTCTTTCCCACATGTGGATTTGTGAGCATCGCAGCTTGTGGAATATTATAAGTGACAGACCTGAGTTAACAAAATAAATGGAGAGAAAGAAGAGAGGACACACAGACTTTCTAGAGAGAAAAACATGTTTTACCAGGAAAGCCCAGCCTGGAAATAGAAAGGTGTTATTCTTATTGTAACATTGGATTTGAGGGTCTGGAAACTCATGGTGGTTCTCATTTGGGATGTTTTTAAAACCTGAGCAAGGGAGAAAAGGGGCCAATGCAGAGAGTTAAGGTGAAAGTGACAGCTTTTCACTAAGGCACTGCTGAAAATGGGTATACCATTACAGCCCATACTGTAGAGAGAGGGAGAGAATAAAGAGTTAAAGAGTGTGAAAGAAAATAAATCCTGATTCCCTTCAGACATTGGCCCAAAGTGTATGTTTTCATGATATATTTTGTCAATGAACAGCAGATGATGAAAAACAACAACTCATTTATATTACAATATCACTAAATAGCACATTATCAGCTTTCCATGTGGACAAAATAGTTTCCCCGAAAAAGTATGTAGAGGCTTGTTTTACACTGGAGACTTCTGGATGGACAGTACAGTACTTTCATACCAGAATAATATCAGATTTCTTTATTATCTACTCACTCAAGAACACAAATAAGTAATTGTTCTTGTTCTTGTTTATTCTCAGTACAGTAAGGAGGTCAAATAATTTACAAAAACACACTACTATTCTATTGTGTTGTACACAAGGATCTATGGTAATGTTATACATTATGTTATTCTGTAATAATACAGTATATGTATACCTTTGTAGTATCTACTTTATCAAAATATGAGTTTTTACCCTGGAAGGAAAATTAATTAAGCAAAATCAAAGTAAAATGTGCTTCGTGCCTTTTTTAATGCTTTTATTGTACCAGTTGGAGCACCAATGAACAAAATTAGGTGACTGAATAAATCTATATTGAGTGGACAAAAAGATTATTGTGTGAGGGGTATGATTTTTAAACACTTGTCAAGTATATCACTTGGGGGATAACAAATGTGATATTATACTGCTGTAGTATTGGAGGTCATTAGGATCAGCCACCCAGCAGAAGTAGTTTGCTGCTATGGCTTTCTGGCTGCAGTAGGGTCCTCTGCGCACGCGCGCGTGCACACACACACACACACACACACACACAGAGAGTTTAAACTCTAGCTGTGAAAATAGCTCCTCGTCTATAGGGGAGCCTTTGATTTTGTTTGTGACTGTGTGCTGATTGTTCTGCCTTCTTGCAAAGTAGAGAGCAAGAGACATGGGAGAAAGGAGACAAAAAAGGGAAAAGTAAATTGAAATGTAAAGTAGGCAGAAAAGGTACAGGGAAAGTGGATGAAGTGATAGGAAAGAGTTGATGAGAAATACTGTTTTAGACTGAATCTGAGCATTCGCAATAATTTCTTGCTTTTGTTTTTGTGCCTTCCTTTTTCCAAAATTATGTCTTATGAAAAGAAAGAAACATATCACTAGCAAATCAAAAACTGCAACAGAGAATGGTGCAAATAATGTTCATGAAATGACTAATAGTGAGATTGGAACTACACAGTGATATCTGCTCTCTAAACACACTTCTGTGACAAATGCCTAAAAAGTTATTTTTTCTTCCTAAAGAAATGGGTTACAACAATCATTTCTAAGAGTAGTCATTAAGACAACAACTGGGAACAATTTCACAGTAAATTGCAGCAATTGCAGAGCACCTAAACTGATGCACATTTAAAATGGAGAGAAAAACTTCCCAGCTCCTGCTGACTGAATCTTGACCTCATTACTAACTAGAAATGTCTTCCTAGGGGTGCACAGAACCCCCTAGAATGTCTGAGGAAATGTTGTTTTAAAGATTATTTTCATTACATTCCTGCTTTATTATACAGTTCACAGTGAAAAGATGGAATGGGGGAATGATAAGCAATGGATCCAACAGATCCTAGGCAGATTGCATTGTAGGATGAGGTTAGACGCGCATCCACCCAAGGCAGCCAAGCAGGCTGGTCCGGTGCTCTCAGAGGGCAAGCTTTGAGGATAGAACTTGTGGAGTATTCCAAAGTACTGGAGCACAACGGATCAAGTGTTTAATAACTTTTTTTTATTGAACGTTTCGACGCGAAACGACGCGAAACGTTGGTCAATAAAAAAATGTATGTATGTATGTATGATATCAGAGAGTAGTCTGCAGTCCCAAACTGGTTGCTACAGTAGAACATGGAGGATAACTGTAAATATCTCACATACGGTAGCTCTGTTTAACAGGACATTTTACACTACTTAACAACTCCATTTTGA
>CABFOS010114113.1:30639-42436 GCA_900660315.1 Diretmoides pauciradiatus
CATCAGAACTTCAAATTTCCTACAGAATAACAATTGTATCATTATTATTCTTATTTAATTGTAGAAATTATGTAGGAAATTTGAAATTCTGATGTCCTGAGCAATGGAGATGTTTGTATATTGTATGTAGGTATGAATGATTGTCCTGTCTTGTTAGTTCCATGTATGTACTGTATAGGCTAGCACTGTAACTTTTTACTGTATACATGTAGGACCCCCTTGAAAACAAGATTGCTAATCTTAAGGGGTTTTATCCTGCCAATAAATTCAATTCAAATCAATTCAACATCCAGATCTGGTCAGTCACCATCATCATGGGAACGACATCCAGTGCAGGGACGTCATCATAGACAGCAACTAAAACCGGAGGTGAGGAGGGAGGAAGAGTCCCGATCACAAAGGGTACCGATGTACAGCCCCATCCACAACCGGAAGTGAAAATAGATAGGATACCTTACTTACTGCCACTCACATAAACAGACGTGCACAATCTTCAATGAACAGGTGCAAACAGACCAGGAAAACAGGACTCACAATCTAAATTGCCTTAGGCAGGACTAGTGCTAATGAACTAGTCTAACCTTTTGATTGCTTGACATGAAAGTAAAAAATGTCTAATGTTGTTGGAGTAATTCACCATCATGATCCTTTACTGACTCCTTTACTGAAGTAATAACATTAACACAACACATTTAATATTTTTAATAAAATAGATACAACACTTTAAATCAATTTTACACAGTTGTTTTACTATAGTGTCCAGGAGAGGACAAGGTCTCTGAGGAGAGACACTAGTTTGGGGAAGTTTCATGAGGAAGGTTGAAGTGTGAAGCCACTTAAATTGAAGCAAACTTTCACAACCAGGAGTTTCACAACCACAACTTCCCTCGTAGACACTATTGTACAAAACCTGACATCTCACAGGATCTGAGAAGGCAGTGAGTTCAAATTCTGAATGGGGGCATGAGCAATGGGAAAGTATTATATCAGTGAATCATCTGCCAAACACTACTTCATATTTTTCCACCATGAGAGGGAATGGAACGGAAGGCAGTATTGCCAGGATGCTTCACAAGCTGTTGATTTTGAACAGAAGAGCATTGTAATGTTATATCAAAACTGAAGTCTTGTTATGTCACATGTATAATGTCATTTTGTCAGAGGAGGTCCGTCAGGGCCTTCTCTGCAGGCCCTACTGCTTTTGAGAGGTGTAATTTTTACAAAGTAGTAATTATAATGTTATTGCTAAAATAATTCATAATAATGGATAGTAGTCACATGAGGTAAACATACAGGGGCTAGAGATGACTAGACAGGTTAGACAATCCACACACTGGGTATAAACACGAGGAAACAAATGGGGCACAGGTGGGCACAAATAGGGGAGGATGAGCAGGAAGCAGGAGGCACCAGACTAGGGTGACCAGACGTCACGAAAAGATTGGGACAGTCCTGAATTACGAGCAATCGTCCCGAAACCCAAATCCTGTCCTGTTTGTCCCCAAAATGAACCGTTAACATTCTAGTCAGAGGAGTCTGTCAGGGTCAGGAGTCTGTCTGTCCCTCCGACCACAATGTGGGTTGCAATGGCAGAGTGGCGCTGTTCGAATTTTCACTCACTGAATCCCCGGGAAATGAAGTTTGCAGAAGAAGCAACGATTCACAGGTGACTACCGGTAGCTTTGCTGAAAACTTTAGCCAAAACAGGAGATATTCGTGTCTTGTTATGTTTGTGGTGAATGAAACTTGCAAAACTTTGTGGCTGATCTTCATCTGCTGCCTTCAGTAAGTTTGTTCCTGACATTTATTCGGCTGTTTCTCCGCTGTGAAACCAGACGGTAACGGTAAGAGACAATGTTGTTCTATCTCTATTTTTTTGCCTTGTACCTAAGCGGTCATAACATATTTTCTGCGCAGTTGGCGGTTTGTAAGTCGAGTGGTTGATTAACAGTCGGGCGGTGCGGATTGGCTCTCATAACGGGTTGGGTACATACATATTTCTCTTCGCACGGAATAATTTTTAATAGCATATGCGATCAAAGCTGTCGCTGCAGTCGTGAGGAAGTAGCAGTCGTGATGAAGTAGCAGTCGTGACGAAGTAGCAGTCGTGACGAAGTAGCAGTCGTGAGGAAGTTGCAGTCGTGAGGTAGTTGCAGTCGTGAGGAAGTTGCAGTCGTGAGGAAGTTGCAGTTGTGACAAAGTTGCAGTCGTGAGGAACTTGCAGTCGTGAGGAAGTTGCAGTCGTGACAGAGTTGCAGTCGTGAGGTAGTTGCAGTCGTGAGGTAGTTGCAGTCGTGAGGAAGGGGAAGTGTAGCTGTTTTATGTAATGGATAATGATTTACACACTGTTATATACAACACAGTCATTGTGTAATGACAGTTGACTTTGTGTAGCATTGAGTTTTTGACTTTCACGTTTTACTGTTGTTGACACTGAATGTAATGTACTGGAGGCCACGTCCACCGTGGTCACGTGACCACCACCCCCCAACTCCCCTGTCCCGAATTTCACCCATTCTCATCTGGTCACCCTACACCAGACAGTATGGGGGAAAGGACAACGGTAACACTTCCTGGGACTGAAAGGGAAGCACAGGACAAGGTCAAACCCACAAGCAAACACAAGAGACATCAAACACATATAGACCATGACAATTACATGTATGCACCTCATCCAGAGCAATAGAATGCAAATGATCTTGTAACAAACTGAGAGCCAGTGATGTCACATCTAGAAAGCATAAAGCATAAGCATAAAGAAAGCAAACTTACGTCAGGACAGCAGAGTCGCTGCCCATCTTTCACCGCAGGCTGAAAACCGACCTCTTCAAGAAGTACTACCCCAACCCTTCCTCTTAGCACTAATTACCTCCGCCCAAGGACAAAGTCTGGGGCGAGAGGTCATGTTTTCGGTCCCATCCGTTCGTCCATCCGTCCGTTCATCCGTTCGTCCGTGTACAAGGTTACGCAAAAACTACAAGACCGATTTTCATGAAACTCGTGGAAGGGTGTAGTATTGGTCAACGACGACCCCCGGAAATTTTGGGGCAGATCCGAATCACAGGGCGCCACATAGGACACCACATAAACAGGAAATGAGCTCTAATTGCTTATCGCATAATCCAATTTTCATGAAACTTGGTGGAAGGGTGTAGTATCGGTCAATGATGACCCCCTGAAATTTTGGGGCGGATCCATATCACGGCACGCCATGTAGGGCGCCATGTACACAGGAAGTAATGTCTAATTGCTTAATGCATCATCCATTTGACATTCTACTTAATATAAGAGCCAATGGGCACAATTTAACATGGCCGCCACTCAAAGTCAAGCGGCGTGAACAGGAAGTGAGGTCTAATAGCTTAATGCAGCATCCCATTTTCATGATATCCACTGGATAGGTGCAGCTTGGCCAAAGGAAGAGCTACTACATTTTGGAGTGGATCTGAATCTGAATCGCATAAACAGGGGACATGCATCCTGGGTGGAGGTCTGCGCTCTCCGAGCACACATTTCTAGTTGTATTTGTATTGTATTTATTTGTTTTTGCACTTTTACTTTAGCTCTGGTTATGCTCTTAGATGCTTGTTTAGGAATGTGATGCACTTATGATTTCTGGTCACTAGTTCTCTTGACTACCTACGTTGAATGTTGTAAGTCGCTTTGGATAAAAGTGTCTGCTAAATGACTGTAATGTAATGTAGTAATGATGGGGAATAAAGGCCCTAATCAGATTGGAAAAGGTGAAAACACGCCATACATTGCAGAACACATTAGCAAGCAGTAACATGTTGAAGTTAGGCCAAGTTCATCTTCAAACACACAGTCTTTTTAAGGTGTGGTGTTTCTGCTTTGAAACCATAGAAAATACTGTGGAAATGAGATTACTTACTTCGGTTGTGGCAGATCAGAGGAGATGTTTTTTCTCTTCTTTGGCTGGACCGCGATAGCGACGCGAATGTCTGTGACTGATGAAGTTACCGCTGACTGATGAAGTTACACCATTGGTCGACTTTTACATGTGATGAAATGCATTCAAGTGAGCCTAGGGAATTTGGGCATTTGGCAATGTCATGGTGTGTTTAATGTACCATCCAGGCTACTGTAGAAAATTCCAGTGTTTGGTAGAGGGTAACACCATTGGTCGACTTCCGCCCTAGTTAATACATTTTGATGTATTCAAGTGCGCCTAGGAACAGAAAACAGCTCTCCATGCACCAAGAGGCATGAGGGAGAGCGCACACGGTCCAACCACATACTAGGTTTTGACCTAGTCTTGTTTTAAAAACTTTAATAAAATATTTGATAATCACAGACTTTGACGCTGCATTTCATTTAGATCATATGGTCAGATAGTTACAATAAGAATGCTGAGCAATGCGCTCTACCTCTCTATTATCCAGTTGGGTGCTGTAGCCTCCAGTAGTTTGTATGAAGAAAGAAGGCAAAGCCAGGCCAGCACTCCAAACTTAATGTATAATAAAATGTTTATTTTGAGCACCTGAGGAGGCTGCTGCACCAGCCTGATTACATAACCAGTCACCTGTGAGTAGACCAGATCCTTTGCCCCAAATACATTGAGAAAGGGTTGTACCCGAAACGTCTGTGTTTTGCATGTGGTCAAAGTAAAATAAACATTTTATTACACATTAAGTTTGGAGTGCTGGCCTGGCTTTGCCTTCTTTCTTCATACAGATAGTTATAATACAAATATTATGATCTCATAATTACAGTATGTCCAGCTCATGTCGCAAGTATACATGCACATAAACTTAAAACACAATATTATTTGCGATGTTTGTTTGTTATATGTCATGATGTGACACGTTTTATGTTTCTGCCTTGAGTGGAGTTATTTTGAAGCCAAAAATCTAAATTCTCTGAGGTGTAAATTGTTTTGAGAAGTTGCTAAAATGTGACATACAGCATGTGAAGAGGAGCCCCTTCCTCACAGGCTATTCATGGAGCAAGTTTTTAAGCAACACATTAAGGGTTAGCATTAAGCAATTGCATTAAATGTGGTGATTTTCATTCATTTATCCAAGTTAATTTATAGATACACTAGAAGTGATGGCACTGAACATTACACAAATAGACAAAAATGGCCACCAAATATCATGATATGAATCATTGTCTGTTAAGCCCTGGGTCCTGAGGATCAGACAGTTTTCCTCATGACAGGAAGCAAAAAGCAGAAGATCAAGAGAAAGTCTTGCTGTAACTTATCAGGTCACACACACACACGCGCGCACACACACACTGGTTTAAATAATGAAAGTGTCCAGCTGTATTTAACAGCTCTGTATCAGACGGGTAACTTTCAGATCAGACTTGCAACACACAGAACTCCATAAGAAGTCGACTGGGACTCTGCTGGGACTCTATTGAAACTTAACAGCACCTGATTATCATGGAAATGCACCAGGTCAGTTGAAGAACTAGATCTAACAAACTAATCAAGTCAGGATACATGTGTACAATATATGTGCATGAATCTTTTACTGTTACTGTTTGTGTAGGCCTGCTGGCATGTCTGCGGTATCTAATTCTATTGGTGAATTATTTTATTTCTAAAAAGTCATATTCTACAAAAGATTTGATCTAAAATCCAAGACTCAAAGTTTGTTGTTTAATTGAAAAATTCTGAGAACATATGGAGAACAGCTTTCTCTTGTATTTTTTAGACACATCTCTCCATGGACAGAAACGCAAGTTTCACCCTTTTTCCTGCCAATCATAGCCACACCAACAGTAGTTGTTCCCGTGACAACATTCTGAAGACAGTGGTTTTCCCCATTCTCTACTCCTTCCTCTTTGTGTTGGGGCTTTCACTCAATGGCGTGGCTGTGTGGGTGTTTTTTCGTATCCCTTCTAAGTCTCATTTCATTATATACCTGAAGAATGTTGTGGTGGCTGATGTCATCATGACCCTCACATTCCCCTTTAAGGTTTGGTTGAACTTACTGCACAAATTTTAAATGTACGGAAGCGCATTGCATTCACAATAGAGAGAAAAAATAGACACCTTATATCATAATTACGAGATCAGGATATCGTAATTATGAGAAAAGATCTCGTAATTATGGGGTAGGATCCGTAATGGAACAGGTGTTGTGTATGTGGATAGTAGTGATGAACATGGCACTATTTTATGTTAGTAGTGTTACATGGCTGACATGTGAATGTGATGTGTGCACATTGATTTGTGTTTCATGTGTGAACTTGACGGTGAACAGATAAAGTCGTGTTAACTGTCCTGGTTCATGCATCTTTATTACTGTTGTAGTTAAGGCAAAGATACAACAGAAGTGGCAACGAGAATCGTAACGTTCCCCTACAGTGCAATGTTACACAAGACGGGAGATATGTATGTTTCTGGCCATTGCTTTGCTGAGCAGAACCACTGCACGGCCACGGAAAAGTATCCCAACAACCTGCGCAGTGTTGACATACCAATATTAATGCCATCCACATTAAGGAACATTAATATTCAGTGTCTCATACCGAGAAGGAAATAAAAGCAGATTAAATGCGATAGCGCCATCATTGCCCATTGTCTTATCCTGTAGTTAGCGACGACTGATCTTTTCTCATAATTACAAGATCTTTTCTCATAATTACGAGATACGGATCTCGTAATTACGAGATAAGGTGTCTAATTTTTTCTCTCTTGTGAATGCAATGCGCTTCCGTAGAAATTAGTGTTTAACAATAAAATAAAAATAATAAGCCCTAATAATAATACTGTGCTTCTCTAGGTGTTGTCAGATTCCAACATGGCATCCATTGGACTGCGTATATTTGTATGCCGAGTCTCCTCCGTTCTCTTCTACCTCACCATGTATATCAGCATCCTCTTCTTTGGCCTCATCAGCATTGACCGCTGCAGAAAGACACTTTGGCCCTTCAGAGGGACCAACGCAGCCAGGTTGGCTCATCGGAAGATCCTTTCTGTGGCCATCTGGGGATTTCTTCTCGCTATTTGTGTGCCCAATGTGATCTTGACAAGTCAGACCCCCACCTCACCATACTTCAAGTGTAGTGACCTGAAGACAAAAGCTGGGCTATATTGGCATGAGGTGGCAAATCATGTATGTCAGGTTATCTTCTGGGGCAACCTGGTGACTGTGATAGTTTGTTATGCCCTAATCACCAAAGAGCTATATAGTTCCTATGCCCGCACTAAGACCCACCGCACTGGAGCAGCTGGGAGGGCAGCAAGTGGGAAACCAGGTCCGGCAAAGAGGAAAAACATGAATGCAAATGTGTTCCTAGTTATGGCAGTGTTCTTTGTGTGCTTTGTGCCATTTCACTTTGCTCGTGTGCCGTACACCATGAGCCAGACCCGTGGGCTTCTCTTTGACTGCCAACTCAAACTATTTTTCTTTCAGCTAAAGGAAAGTACACTCTGGCTCTCATCCCTAAACTCCCTCCTGGACCCTCTCATCTACTTCTTCCTCTGTAAATCCTTCAGGACCACCCTGTTCAGGACCCTGCAGTTGCCTCCTGGTACCTGCAGCTGGCTTACAAGGAGATCGCCAGACACAAATACCAGCAGCACCCCTCTGGGAGATTCCTCTGTCTGTACGTAGAACAACTGCATATTATAAAGACTTCAATATGTGGTATCCGAATGTGGTTTGCATATTCTCTTGCCAGTTAATCTGATTATGCTGCCCTGCTATTGAGAATTGGAATGCAAGTTTAGCTTTGAGACTGAACACTGGCAGACATGGGACTCATTGATGTATTTTCAGTGATTTAATGAATGAGACTGTACCTTGTCTCAGAGACAGACAGAACAAGTGAATTGCACCTTTTCTGACAGTATATTAGTGTTTGATTTTTGCATTGTTTGTTGCATTACACTGTGATCCTTTAATATGTCTCGGAGTGGCTAACACAAGACAAAATCAACACCATCCAACCCAGCATGGTCAACTCAAACATATAAGATTTAAGGAAAACTATACAAAAAAAGAGCAGCAAAAAAAACAAAAAAAAAACAATGGGCATTCCCATGGGCAGCCACTGATTTGCATATCTCGTGTTGAAAAGGCCGACCACACTTTTTTTTAAGCTTTAGAGAGTGTCCCAGCCAGCACAGTGGCGATAACTCCGGTCTCGGTGAGTGGCTTAATATTGTATGTCAACATTGTATGTGTGTTTTGCTAGCAACTTTTTGAATAACTCTATTGATTCTCAGATTAGTTTGAAAAGTTCATTGATGGAATGACATAGACATTCCTCGTTATGTTTCTTGAGAGGCTGATCAACTCATAAATACAAAATTGTACTTGGATAAAATAATATCTTGATGTTTTAATTAAGGGATGAGTAGGCCTGAGTTATTTAGTATTTTCTTGACTCAAATTAATTGTCTCAAATTAATAAGTGTTGATGTTAAGTGGTTAATACTGTCATAGCCCACTATGTAACCATTCACTAACAATATCTATATTTAAAGGCTCAATCCATGTCTGCAAAAGCAAATGGTCCTATATACTCAATGTCTTTGTATGTGATAAAATAGTACAAACCTGTAAAATTATTGTATGTAGTATGGTAAAAACAAATGTAAACATTTCATAACTTGTGTGTGTGTATGTCATTCAGTGTCACAACTAGAGGTGTCAAGTTTAGCATCCAGGATGCATTCAAATCCTCTGGTTGAACATTCAAATCCAAATGATGAAAAACAAATATTTAAAAATGAACAATGCAAATCAGGTCCAACTCACCAAGCAGGAATCTTTAAAGCATTTCCAAATAAATCTCAGTCAAACAAGTCAAACAATGGACTACACTGGGCTTACTAGGTTTCTTTGATGCTTCTTGTTTTATTCCAGATTCTATCATGACATCTAACAACACATCCTCCCTCTCTTCGGAATGTGCGCCCTTCAACTATGACACCGTAAATGTAGCTGTCTCTTTCCTCTACTTCTTCTTGTTCCCAATTGCCTTGCTGCTCAATGGAGTTGCAGGCTGGGTCTCTCTGCACCTCCGGTCCACCTCTGCCTTCATAGTGTATCTGAAAAACCTGGTGGCTGCTGACCTTCTAATGACCTTGACATTCCCACTAATAGCGGCCAGTACCCTCCCAGGAGCAGGAATTCAGCTAAAAGTGGTTGCTTGCCGTTACTCCGACGTAATTTTCTACTGCTCTATGTACACAAGTATCGTTTTAATGGGTCTTATCAGTCTAGACCGTTTCTTCAAAATCGTTAGGCCATGTGGCAGGTTGTTAGGGCAAAACCTGGTCTTCAGTCTTGTAATGTCTGCCTTGGTTTGGGTTGTGATATTTGGAAGCACGGCTATCCCAACCATCATTCTAACTGACCAGTATCCTGGTAATACAACAGGAGATTTCTGTATGTCCCTGAAAGGTCCGGCCGGCCTGAGTCTCCACGAGGTGGTGGTTATATTTATGGAGACTCTTTTTTGGTTTGTCTGCATGCTGGTTGTGGTTTGTTACATCTGCATCACCAACAAGGTCCTCCAGTCCTTCAGAAACTCTGGGAGCAACAATAGCCAGGGAAAGAAGAAAACCAAGCTAAGAGTCTTCTTGGTTCTCCTTGTGTTCTTTGTATGTTTTGTGCCTCTCCACATGATTCGGGTTCCATTCACACTAAATGAAATCCTTGCAGAGGATGTCTGCCCTCAGGTTTGGTTGAAGATAACCAAAAAGTTTGTCTTATGGCTCTCTACTACTAACGCCTGCCTGGACCCTCTTCTCTACATCTATCTGTGCAGAGAATTCAAAGAGAAACTGGCTGATATGATGAAAGTTAGAGGTATCTGTACTATCTGAGTGAAATGCAAGCATAAAAATGGAAACTTCACAGTAGAAATAAATAATATATTTGTCATCATCTGGACCTTTAAAGAGACATAAAGAATGTCCCCAACTACAAATTGTGTATGTAGCCTGCTGTTGTATTTCATGGATTTGTAAGCAGAAACATTGTAAACAGAGCAAAGAGAATGATCATGTCTTTCAGCAGTACTCACTTTTAATCCTTAAATTGTGTCCTGTAGTGCCCTCTAGTGAGATTATGAGCGTTCAGATCCACTGAGAAACCAGAAACACAGTACATGCGTGACAATTGAAAATGTGTTAGTTCTGAAATTGTGAAATAAATATATTTATAGTAAAAAATATGTATTATGAATGATATGTATCTGACTGCTGTGTCCTTGTATGTATGCATACAAATTAATCACTTTTTTCCATTGGTTATAATCATCTCAATATTTTCAAAACTCAAAACAGCATTTCAAACTTGTTGTGTCACATGCTGTCATTGCTTGTACTGGGACCGTGACTTGGGTTTTCACCTGTGTTTGCATCTGTCCGGATGAAGTGTCAGTCCGGTCACAGATGAAATGTTGTATTGTACATTAGGAAAATTAAAGCTGTTTTAAACACCTGAGTACATTGTCATACAATTCAGTCTGGTCAAATCGTGTTTGAGAGGGTAAGTAAGGGACATATTATAACTTAACTTATTAGTTTACAGTGTGTTGCTTAATGTAAAATAAGCAAAGCTGCAATGGGAGAGATAGGAATCAGGAAATCTAAATGTTAGTATTATTTTCTGTGTCTCTTACACTAAAAGGGTAAGGTATTGATAGAGATATTAGAAACTTTGAATTTCAGACAATATTTTTTTTAATAATTCAAGGCCAAAAACCTTAAATAAGGAAACCAATGCATGCACAGGAATACTATTAACAGGTGCTTTGACAATTGGATTCTAAAGTTTCAATTATACTCAGAGCACCAAACTTGACAACCAAGATCAGTTTCTTCTGATTTGAGTTTTGTGAATGCAATAAAGTTTGGAAACAATATAATTTAGACAATTTCTGCTTTCTGCTCAATTAGAGCAGAGTTTGTCTTATGATTGGTGGATTGACCATGCTATAGTGAAAGAGGTAACACTTTACAATAAGGGTACATTAATTAATGTAGTAATAAGCATTAACTAACAGTTAATTAACAGTTAACTATTGTGTCTACTGTCTAGTAACCATTTACTAATGGTATTCATGTTAACTAATTGTGTGCTCGGCACCAACCCAGTTTTGAAACTTACAATTAATGATATTGTTATTGAGCAAGTCCAAGAAACTAAACTTCTCGGTGTCATATTAGATAGTAAACTGCCATGGTCAAAACATATTGATAAGTTTCTTGTCAAAATGGGAAATGGTATTGCTGTTGCGAAAAGATGTGCTAAATTTTTGTCATTTGAAACTAGTAAGCCTCTCCCCTGAACTGTCACCTTACCGTGGTGGAGGAGTTTGAGTGCCCTAATGACCCTAGAAGCTATGCTGTCGGGGGCTTTTTGACCCTGGTAGGGCCTCCCAAGGCAGATTGGTTCTAGGCGAAGGACCAGATGAAGAACAGTTCACAAGACCCTTTGTCACGGGTGAGGAGGGGTGAGGACCCAAACGCAGAGACTTAGACGAGATGAAATACTGGTACAAGGTTTTTACTTAACTTTAGACAGGCAACACTGGGAACATGAACACTCTTAACATTTACAATCATCTGACAAGGAACAAAGGAAATGACAGGACTAATATACAGACACTGACGAACTAACAAGACACAGGTGAGGTGATTACTAATACAAGACAGGTGAGCTAGACACTGGACTTAACATGGGGGAAACACTAGGACAGGCTCACAGAGGGAACAGGAGGGCGTGGCAGACAATCAACACGGGAAGACTTAACGAGACTAATACAAAACAGGTGTGAGAGCCTGTCCTAGTGGACACGATCA
>CABFOS010114120.1:7970-26873 GCA_900660315.1 Diretmoides pauciradiatus
ACACACACACACAAACACACACACACACACACACACACACACACATACACACACACACACACTCACACACACACACACACACACACACACACACACACACACACACACACACACACACACACACACACACACACACACACACACACACACACACTCCACTGATGAAAGCTTTATTCTTGTACATGTACCTATACTTGGCCGTGCACCGTGTTCTCAGCACTACACTACAGTAATTTATTATCTTGCTACTGGTCTCAACAACAACAATAATATACAGCAGACACTGTTTTGGAGAGTAAACCTCACAGCAGGGTCAAAGAACCAAAAAAATGAAGACATGAATCTGTACCTTCTCTCCAACTGCTCCTGGAAGACCCAGCTCACCAGAATCCCCCTGGAGAAGAGACAGACACAATGAATTAATAGAAACACCAATACAATAGATGAAAGGCATTTTGATTCTGTGACGAACACTGAGAAACAGTATCACAAAGCAAACTGAGTTAGTTAAGTAGGGAGGTTTTCATTACATTCTGAATCTGATTTATAGATACTATAAGGTACTGCATTGACTGACGATTATGTTAAAGGTTATCCTATATTAGTCTTTAGGAAAGAAACATTGATCATCAAAAGGACTTTCAGCCCTTCTGTACCTTTTCTCCCTTGGGCCCGGCAGCTCCTGCGAGGCCATCAACACCTGGTCGACCAGGCAAGCCCTGGACACCAAAAGAGTTGGTTCAAATGGTTGGTTTGGTGAAGGTTGTACGATCGTTATCATCACTACTTGGATGGTTTGAGGAATTATTATAGGAGTTATTTGCTTAGTGGTGTCAAGAGACAAATACAGTGACACGTACAGGTTGACCGGGGGCCCCGTCAGTCCCTGGTGGTCCAAACGCGCCGGAGCTCCCTGCTGTGCCCACTATAGAAGGACCAGGAGGACCAGGAGGACCAGGAGGACCTGGTAGTCCAGGTATGCCAGGAAACCCCTACATCAAGAAAAAGAAACCTTGCTTAGATCAGTGACGTCTTTGGAGATCTTTGCTGGATCTTACGGGTGTTTTAACTGTTATCAATAGTATGTATAAGATAAGTTTGTTTTTAAAAGTAAAGCGGACCCTAATCAAAAGGTGATTTCACCTACTGTACCTCCTGATAAGAACAGGAAATTTCAATATCTCTCACCCGAATTGATTCCAAATCGGGGAACCCTGAGCCTTCCATGTCCACAAAAGTCTGAAATAAAGAAAATGCCATTAATTGTAATCAATACAAGCTTCAGGCCAGGTCTTCTCCTGGTTTCTCCACATAAACATTATGCAGCATGTGACTGAGGTTGAGATTAACTCACAGATCTGGATCCTGGTCCTGGGGGTCCGGGAGGACCAGGAGGTCCCCTAGGGCCAGGATGGCCGTCTCCACGATCTCCCTTTACACACAATGACACATTAAGACTTTAAATTTCAACAGTTGTTTTTTATTATTTTATATTTGTTTCCATTCATTTGGATCTTACCTTTTCTCCTTTAACTCCAGAGTCGCCTGGGGTTCCTGGGAAACCTGGAGGTCCAACAGCACCCTGGGTGGAAAACCATAATATTAGGGCAGCTATTATACTGTAGACATGTACCCATAAACCCAGGAGACTCCAGCAGTATCAAGATTGCTTTTCAGATTTAAAGTACTGCATTTCCTTCCAACTTAACAGAAATAAGTCTGAGATTGTTCCATTTGGCCTACAAACTCAACAGTCCAACATGAAGTCTGCAGCCAGGGCAGACCTCTGTTTTAATGAGCAGGTTAAGAGTTGTTTGCTTTTTATGTAAAAAAAAGTGTAATATTATATACAATATTAGGTGATATGACTATTTCAATATTACATTGTCTTTGGGGCCAGAGCAGATTGTCCTGCTGGAGCAGTTTAGTTTGGCCAGATCAGTATCATCTTTCCTCATCATCTTCTCAAAACACATTTGTACAAGAAACCATTTTTAAAATGTGTCTTTTTATGTCTTGTTTTAGCCCTGTTGAAAGCCTCCTTTTTTAAACACTCTTATTGAGTATATTCGGTCATCTCATTTATTTGTTTTGTAAAGGACGTTGTAATGGTTGTTTGGAAAGAACTATAGAAATCAAGTTTATCTCTTCACATTAACATTCGACACCAGTGATTAGTGATTAGATTCAAACTTACCGCAATTCCATCTTCACCAGGATCACCCTGTGGATCGAGAAGAAGACAATTGGAATTACAATTATTAGAATAGGAGAGACTGCAAAAACCAAATGAGTCATGTACATTTTCCAGTTAATTGATCATTTCTTATTATCTTAAATACAACGGTTACAAATACTAAATGTTTTCATTAGAGATTAAAGTGTTTTTTTTATCTGAAGGATTCAACTGTCTACTAACCGGCTCTCCGTCAGCTCCTGGTTGTCCCTTAGGCCCCGGGGCGCCTTGTGGCCCAGCTGGTCCTCGGGGTCCGGCTATCCTCTGTACTACTGAGCCATCGTTGCGTTCCAATAGCTCGGCTGTGGGCCCTGCAGCGCCAGGGGGTCCAGGAGGACCTGGGGGGCCGGGCTCTCCCTTCGTTCCTGGGTAGCCAAACCCGGCGCTGCCCTGTAGAGACAAGACCATCAGTATTTGATTAGGACAAGCGCTTTCCCAGAACTCTCCCTGCATGAATGAAAAAAATATACTTTATATATTTACGTAATATATATAATATTTTGTGTCACATGCCTTTTGCTTTTCCAGAGTCAGACAAGGTTCAACTAACTTTCGCAAAAACGATAACAAAAGCAAGAGCAATGAATTAAAAGTAAAGAAGGAATCAAAAGAAGGGAATAGATTTGTTTTTCTATCTCTTTCAATCCAATGCTGATCCATGGTAAAAATTTGGTAAATTTGAAGATGCCACATAATAAGTAACAGCACTGAAAGTCCCTGCATTGTAGCAATCCTGCCCCATGTCATGACCAACCAGTTGAAAAACACATCACAAAAAAGTGGGAAAAGCAAATAATAAATAAATAAGCTCAAAAAAGAGATGGTCTTAGACTTACCTTCAGTCCCTTTTCTCCTGGCTCTCCCTGGAAATATAAGAAATAAACAGTGATGTCAGTACTTCATCAGCCATATGATTTGACTTTAAATGTTGCTCAACAGTACGTTACTCAACAGTACATAATAGCAAATGCCATCTTCCATTGGATGGGCAATTTTATCCAAAGATCCTTCCACTGACATGGGTGGATAGGTTTTTACCACGGGTGGCTCCTGTTGAAATGAAACCCCTAACCTTTTGCAATGTCAGTACCATGCTCTATCATAGAGCTACACTACACTAGTCTTACACAGTAGTCTTAATGTAGCAGGCACATTTCATAACTATCCAGTTTCTTTGTTGTCATTAATGCATGAAGTAGCTGGGGACCCATAAGAACTACACATTAAAACACATTTTTTCCAGTTTAAATGTATTTGGCTATGCTAAAGATATCACTGGTTAAGAAAACAATCTAATCATTACATTGCATATGAGAATGCAGAAAACGAGAACGTATAGCTCCCTCTAGTGGTTCCTGTCTCCCTTTGGGGAAAAAGTGCATCCTTTGTATAGCTTCATACTTTTTTTGCTCGTGCTCTTGCTCACACGTTTCCTAACAACCCCCCTGCCCAGCGGCAGCCTTCAGAAGAACAAAGAGGGTGTAGAACAACCATGCAACCTCTGTGCACACCAACTCCTAAATTGTACACCAGATATTCCTTGTTTAATGGGTGCATTCATTCGACTTTCAAAGCAGAACTCTGAAAAGGTCCAAACCTTCTCTCCACGGGCTCCACCCCGCGAGCTGGAGCCAGAGCCTGATTCTCCCTTCGGCCCAATAGGACCCCTATCTCCTTTCAACCCACTATCCCCTCGGTCACCCTTCTCTCCTTTAGCACCCACCGGCCCTGGAAAACAATGAAAAAGGACAGTTATTATTACCCTCATGAAAAGACCATTCAAAGATGATTAATGATTGTATCCCAGCTCTCAAACAACACACAGGACATTTCCTGCTGACAAAAGAAGAGGAAATGGATTTTTGCTTTGTTGGAGAGAGTATCCCAGTGCACAGTGCTGTAATTTATAGGCCTTGAGAAGGTTTCGAGGTCGGGGCGATAATTGAATACACAGTCCCACACCTGCATGCAACACCATCCTGAAATATTTCCACTTTGACCTTAAACTCTTCCCATCGAGCATGCTGCCCTTTAAACATAACCCATACATACACAAGTTATACATTAATCATCCATCTCCATCACTGTTGACATGCACAGCAAAATGCCCTTTGTCTTCTGTTAAGATTACCACTGAAACTAAATTGTTTTGCCACCGCTTGTCCAGAACCAGACAGCTAAAACATGCTACATACGCATTCTCAAATCTTTTGCTGAGTCAGAAAACCTCAAGGGATGCATCTGAATTATCTGATTTTCTCTCTTTCATTCTCTCTCTTCTTCAGCCTGGACTCGATTTTTCTCCCATGGCATTACAGACGAGACGAAATGTGCCACATTTCCATGCTTCTAACCTGAATGCACTCTCGTCCACCACCCTCAATGAGTTTCAAAGCATAGAACGTTTATTTATTTTCATCTACTTTGTGCTTTCTATGTGTGGTCACGGATGATGAGTCACAGAGAAAGCAGAACATCAGGACACAGAGTAAAAAGACTGGCGGAGGAGAGGAAATGCAGAGGATTTGGATGCTCCCTTGTCTCTCTCCTTAACCCACCTGAAGGCCCTGGAAGTCCGGGCTTGGACTCCACAGGAACTGAAACCTGCCGGGAGTTGGTTTCTGAACACAGTGCAAAAGATATTGTTAAGAAAGCCTCCAGACTGAACATTATTTTGTGTCCAGAACTGTAATAGTCCAGGACATTAAGGTAAATGGTGTCATTTTTTGTACTTAGTCATCTTTTCCTCATTTTAAACTAGTATTTGGGATGCTACTGTTGCACTAGTCAACCAATAGGGGGGCGGCAATAGCTCAGTTGGTAGAGCAGTCGCCTGGGAATCGGAGGGTTCCCGGTTCGAGGCTCCTCTGGGTAGCGTGTCGAAGTGTCCTTGAGCAAGACACTGAACCCCTCTCTGCTCCAGACGAGCAGGTTGGTGCCTTGCATGGTTGCTGCCGCAGTCGGTGTATGAATGTGAGAGTGAATGGGTGAATGTGAAGTGTATAAATTGTAAAGCGCTTTGGATAAAAGCGCTATACAAATACACAGTCCAGTCCATTCTTATAGGGGACTTGATGTTATAGCATTTCAAAAATGTTCTTAATTTCTCTCTCTGGGACAACTTACTTATAGAATACTGAAGAATATAATGTAAAAGTGCTTCATTTGTTGAACATACACAGTCGACTATGTGCAAACATTTGTGTGACCCTGAGAACCTTTTATTTTCCTACAGAAGAAGTGAAAACTATATTCTAGAAATCAAATGAAGGTAAAACAGTTTTGTACATGACTTATTTGACTACTGGCTATAGTGTACTAATGTTCAGAAATGAACAGACTATATATCTCTCCAAACCCATTCTGCAGTAGAGGGCGCCCTTTACAAATTAGAAAATGAATAAAAAGCTAAAATAAATAAATAATTGAACCCTTGAATGGTAAAACATTTCATTTTCAACAATCTGAGCATCTTTATGCGCAAAATAAAACTAGATTTGATTCATTCATTGAGAGTACATGCAGAATGTCATGTCTGTTGTGATAATCCCAGACGGCACTGTTGCGTTTGTCCACTAGATGGAGACTTATGACTATAAATCTTTACACAGCAAGCACTGACTAGTTGAGCGTATGCAAATTCTATGCAACAGTGCATGCTGTCATAAACCCTCCCCTCCATATTCATCAGGTTAGTTAAGTCATGTGTCAGCATGTGGAAAACACAAAAACGGTGACAGTTACAAAACATCAAAGGGCAGATACAAAGTAGGCCTGTGCAAAAAAATACACAGCGAGAAAAAATCACTCAACTGCTCTTTTCAAACGCATCTGTAGAAATAGATAGAGATAGAGACTCCAATTGTGGAGCTTATGGCAGTGGTAAAGTTGCTAAGTAAAAAGTGCTGTCCATGATCCTTAATCAAAAAATACACAACCAATACAGGGTCTGGTACTAGTACAAAAGGTGTTGTACAAACTCACCTGTTTCTCTTTCTATGGACTCTTGTTTCTTCACTGGTGGCTGTTGAATGGGCCGAGAAGATGGGGGAGTGGTCTGCAGGAAAATGACAAAGCAAGAAGTGGGGAAAATGTTTTTTTAAAAAGGCACATTTTCTCGATGTTTTTATCCGTACAGTACATTTTAGGCAATGTGAGGATGATATGCTCTAGCCATTGAGCTGCACAATTCAGATCTACTGATGTCTCATTTGAAATGGTACCTGAAAACAATGCACACAATATTGTAGCTGCATGGAAAAAAAGAGTTGCTTGTTAATATATATTCCAGACAAACAATCCCAACAAAACTGATTCGGGAGTTCAGCATTGTTTTATAATTACGCTACCATTGTACTGTACTAATGTTTATGCATTTCGGTGCAGCCAAAGCTCTCTAACCACTAACAAGCTTGTTCTAGAAACCACTGAGTTCACTCACCAAGCGTTTATTAAACACAACTAATTCAGCATGTGCATTACGAACAAAGAATATACTGAAAACACCAACATTTCTGGGAGACAGTTTGATCTAGTTTTTGGCATATTGTTCTTGGTAATCATATGTCTTAATCGCTGGCAGACATCTCATGTCTGGCCTCTATTATGACACAGCTCTTTATGTGTGCCTTATTAAGGCTCTTGGGGAAGCCAAGATGAATATAGCCATGACCAAAAACACATTCACCCCTCTCTCTGTCTCTCTCTATCTCTCATCTTCCCTCCAGATGCAAAATGTCACAACGCTGCTGAAAAACTATTATACTATAAAGAGGTCTAGCAACATCTAGGAAGCAATAATTGCATTATTTTTGTAATAGTCTAACCAAGTTTATCCCATAATCACCATCTGGTCTCAAACGGCTTCACAAATGCCCACACTGTGAAATAAAGATGAAAACAAGAAGAAAATAACGTTATTTTACATTTGATGTAACCTCTATCGGAATGTGTGTGTGTGTGTGTGTGTGTGTGTTGTTACACCCCCACCCCCGCTTTAAGTTAAACATACACTGTTGAACTAGTAAACCCCAGTGATCAAATAACAGGTGTCAAGCTTAGGGCAGGGTGTGTGTGTGTGTGTGTGTGTGTGCGCGCGCGTGTGTGTGCGTGCGTGCGTAGGTAACACTATGCATGCCATCAGAAGATTTCCCAGAGACTGATATGTGGATACGAGTGAAAGTACTCTTTACTTCATTATCTTTGTATTGCATTATGTACTACTGCTTCCATGACTAAATTGGCTAGTGTGCATCAAAAATCGCCTACGGGCGCCTGTGTGTGCACTCTGTGTGTTGACTGTGTCTGCACATCTTGAACACCAAATACGTGTTTGTACATTCGCATGCATATATTTATTCATGCATGTGTGCACAAAGGAAAGACACGCCAGACTCCAGTCTGCCAGAGGAGGAAAGGGCCACTTCTGGTCTCCTAAACCCCCTTGGGGAAGAAGTGGGAGGAAGAAGAAAAAAACGACCCCCCCCTCCCAATTTCTTTAGCTCATTCTTCATCAGTGACACACCTCAAACTATCACCTGTGGAATTCAAGAGAGAAGTGGGGATGGAGAATGGGAAGGGTGGTCAACATTGATAATTAACTAGTTTCCTCTCTGGGAAACCATTCTCCCTACTGTGTTGCATGGTAATGACTATGCAAAGAATTCAGCTTACTGGCAAATAGTTTGAAGTTGATATATGTATTACTGTAATAGAGAATGCCCGGCTTGTTCACTCCCTCAACTATCTATCACAGCCGGGAATGATGGGCGGGGGGCTCCAGCCTTTAGAACAAAGTGTTGATGGATTTGAACCATACAACCCCTGGATTTAAAATAAGGTATGCAGCTTCCTCGGCAATGAGCATCATCCACATCTGCAGCAAAGTGGCAGGGTGTTTTTTTTCCAGTGCAATGAAATATGAAATATTACAGAAGGAACTTACTGGAATTCGCTCTTCTCTGTGGTCAACCTGCAGATAAAGGAAAAGCAGCCTGGTTGATTATAACATACACCACCAACCATTGTGGCTTTACTGCAGTAAGGAGGATCCAGACAATCTAAAATCACTTTCCATCGCCCTTGTTTTATTAAGGTTGATTATACTCATCAAAATCATCGACAATGCCATTTGGCCAACCAGCCTTCTATACCAGAATCATTTCCTCCTTATGGGCTGCATGCTGCAGGCGACACTGGATTCCAGCAGTGACAGCACTGTTAAGGATGATTAGCGAGCTCTCCCGTCCATCACCATCATTTCCAGGATGACACAATGGAAAGTGTGATTTAAACAACTACCCCCCCTTTACTTGTGTCTGCCCAGACTTGCCTTCCAGAGGTCGTAGAATTGTAGAATTGCAGAATGTATATAGGCTCTTTTCCCAGCGCGTACAAATCGGGTGGAAAAACATAAACGACTAGGTGTTTGATGCCAGCTGTTGCATTTTACAGCACATTACATACGATGCTAATACATGCTTCTTGGACAGACGGAAAGCCCCTTGGCATCAAAGTATAGTCAGTAGTGCAGTAATCATGAAGCAGGGTGAAAGGAGACCTCCTCTGCCCCCTCTGTTTCCTCTCTGTTTAACTTTCTTTCCACCCCCGCCAATTCCGGTACATTCTTATGTTTTAATGCTGATTGAGAAACCAGTCAAAATAACAAAACAGAGACTTGGCGCGGATCGAATAGCGCCCCATTGACATCTGTTTTTTCCAACTCTCCCCTATAATTGCGAGTGGGTGCATGCATGGACGGTACAGGTTGGAGGCTGTGCTACATTTCACCCTGCACACCTATCTTTGAGAGGGGGAGGAAGTGAGAGGTGTCTGTGTCTGTAGAGTGTGATTGTGTGAGTGTGAGTGAGACAGAGAGGGGGAAAGAAAGGCAGAAAAACAGAGGAAGATACAGTGTTAGAGAGAGAGAGAGAGACAGAGATGCAGTGAGATTGAAAGAGACAGAAAACACAGAAGGATGGAGATGGAGGGAGAATGAAGAGAGTGACTAGATAGCGCACGAGTGACTGTAGAAAGATAGTCAAAGAATGTGAGTGTGCCTGAACAACTAGAGGCTATGTGCGTGCACGCGCATGGTGAGTGAGAGATACAAGAGTCCACAGCCTGCCAGCTAGCTAGCCATGCTTCTGTTGGTTTAGGCCTTCATCCAGGTGATAAGCCTACAGTGAATCCAAAGCACACACACCTCCCCTGACATTAGGTACCACTTGGTGGATGCTTTTATCCAAAGTACCTTAGAGTAGTACTTTTTTTTGTACATGTATGAGTCGACCCAACGGGAAGAGAGGGCTTTCAGGGGATATAACATGCTTTCTGGTGGCCATAGTGGAGGTCCTAACTCTTGGCAACAGTGGCTGTGAACCACTGATGGTGTTTACAAGTGTACATCTTGGCCATCACAGCCGAATTAAGTAGACATACTTCATTTCTGAGCTGTGCATTGTTTACCCAATGGGTTTTGAAAGGGTTTCATCAGCCTGAGGGTTGTAGAGTTCGTCTCAACCCATATAGGTTAGCATTTCAAGGTTTTCACATGACAACAGCAATCTGCTGGTACTTTTTCCACCCTTGTGCATATGCACAAATAAAATGCTCCGTATCAATGCATACTGTACATGCATCAGTTACAGTGCAAGCCAGTTTTTATTTGCATCTTTAACATACCAAGGTTATTATTTCCTCTTCAATCTGAAAAGAGGCTATTCTTGGCAAGAGGCAACTCGTGATGTAAAATGTCTTTATTCCCTATCGTATAGGTCAGATCCAGCTCAGTTTCAAGACATCAACTCAGCAGTTTTTAATCTCACTGAAGGGATGAACGCTTGGATACAGAGTAACTTAAGAAGTCAATGGTGTAGCTCGCTGAGGTCTTCAACTCTACAATACTGAGAAGACTGACTTTGCAGAAGCTGGTCTGCTGCTAATGACACTCTTTGCTGGTCAATCCTGCATGTCTCCCTTGATCGGCTGTTTGAATCCTCACTAGGAAAGTGTTTCTAGTTTTTGTGCGTCCTTCTCCCTCTCCTGTGCTGTCTAGATTTACAATTTACAATTAAGGCATTCAGCAAACTTAGACTAAGTAAAACCGCAGACCAACCTATCATTATGTATCACCAACATCACAAGCAGCAAGATTAGTGTGTAATCAATGAAACAATCTAATTCTATACTAAAATACTAAAAAAGTGCTTGTACGTTTTTTTGTATTTAAGTAATCCACACTGATAAGCTAAACCTAAATGATAAATCAAATCCAACCTTACTGAAACATTGTAATGTTATGTAAAAGAACTAATGATGATAAACTGAGATTATTTCATACCGTCCATCTGCCCTTCTCAGTGGCTGGTTTTTGGGGTCTCGTTTCCTCCGCCCCACTTCCTTCCCCTGAAGCCTGAGAAGAAAGAGGCACATGTTTCATTTGTTTTGAAAATGTTCTGCCTGCCACAGTACTATTTTTATTATATGCAACTAAAACCACCACACTGTAATGTCTCTCTACGTTGTTAATATATCTCTGCATTAATGTCATTTGTTGTACTTGGCAGTTGAAGTGAGTCTGATTCTGCAACATAAACGTGATACCTTCTTAACAGACTGAAAACTGTTTGGTAATATATTTTTATCTCTTTCCTTACATGCTATTATAGAGGTAGAGGGAACATGGGAATTGTACACTGAGAACATATTCCAACAAATGCAGGCAAAAACAGCTGTGCATGAGGAATCATCTGAGATGACAGGCACATCCCGAAATTGGAAACCTGTCATTTCTTTCCACCTGTGGTTTGCTTTTCCCCGTTTAATCCAAACAACATCTAAAGTTTGATAATAACAAGTAGTAAACTCTCGCCTTATTCTGTCAGTAACGACAGGCTTTTGCCGTCCTGCTAGTCCAACAGCTGCTCGGGTAATGTTTTGTTGACTTGAATGTACACTAAATAACAGAACACTGCTGGCGTGCTGCGGTGAGGCACCTGTGTTTGTGTATGGGTGGTCAGGATGAGGGTGAGAAGGCTCTCACAAAGGCTGTTACAGATCACTGATCGGTCATCAGTGATGTAATCTGCTGGAATAAAACCAGTCAGTAGAATTGGCTTTCAGTTACTTTCAGGTTTCTTTGACTTCAAATTCCATAGAAGTTGCAGTTAAATTAAAAATGCATTCAAATTTCAAGACTACTTCAAATAGACGGGTTATCCCATCCAATGAATATCAACCATTATTTAAAGATGGGTAAATTAATGTTCACGTTTACAGTCTCACTATCTAAATATAGTTTTAACCTTCAAGTAATCCAATAAGTACTCACTCATTTTCAAAACTATCTGCAACTGTATACTGTGTTACTTACAGCAACTGAAACAGATGACAGTTCCCATTTACCCCCAAATGAGATTATGGTAATCCAATCACATGCAGTCCGTTGCTTCCAAACTTTCATCATTATTAGTCTTTATTAGCGGTCAAGAGTGTAGTCAAAGTTGACACTCACCATATCTGAGTCATCTTCATCATCTTCACAGTGCCTCTCAGCAGCGTGAGGGTCTCCCAACACCCTCAGCTCGCTGAGCACCCCCTATAATCACACACACACACACACACACACACACACACACACACAAAACAGTTGTGAAATGAGGACATGATGTTTGGATGTTTGATGGTTGGGTATCATGTCGGCAGCTGCTGGGTTCTCACACAAACACACACAATAAATTGCTTACTCTAAACACAGACAAACGGATGCTGATCTGTCTGATGTGTCTTTCTCCTGACTTGCTGCTATGATCTGGGAATGTTTCTCAGGGGAATCCCCCTTTTCCACAAACTCAGTGGGACTATTGCTTTCCTCCGCCTGTGAAACGCCACTTTCTCTTCCCACACACAAGGTCTGATTCAAGTTCCTACACAAGAGACTCACTCTGTGATATACATTATGCTATCTGTGTACCAATCCAGGGGCCATTAGCTTGGCGTGAAGAGGAAATTGTTCATACTTTCTCAGCTGATTAATTATTTGAATTTGACACCATAGGCCGTATTTAGATGTCCATGTTCTTGTATCAGATCTTGTGCCTCTTCGTGATAAAGGCTAAACTACCATAGAGTGATGATCCTTGATCCCTACATCCTTGCGTAAACCGACCATGTTTGTCCAATAAACAAATTCAATTACAGAATGGAAAGTCTGTTTGATAAATACATAAAATAAATATTTAGATGAAAAAGAAGCTTGATTTGATAAAGAGTATTAAATTCACAAGACCTTTTCAGCTTAGGGCCACGCAAAGGTCACTAAATTGTACATGGCCTCTGAGCTAAGTCCTGAGAAAAGAGACAGGGTTTAAGTCCCTGTTATTACTTTATAGACATTTGATAATCTACAAATTTGTGACAAAACATCAGATCACAAGAAAATGCCTTAGATGGGCTTATGTAATAGAAACCAAAATACAAAGTGCTTCACAACAAAATAGGCATTGTTTGTCTCAGCTGTATTAAAAAATGGCCAAAAAAGATTGAAGCAGACATTTCAGTGGAGAGGAGAAAAGAGAGATGATAGTTTCAGCTGGGGAAACCTGTTTGGTCTTGTTAAGAGAGGTCAGAGACGTTTAGGACTAACATTTAATCAGCATGATTCCATATTTGGAAACACTGAATAGTGAAAATTAGTAATATCTATACAAAAGATGGGACAGTAATGCTAAAGTTCTCTGGCTTCGTTTGTGTTGACAGCTGTGAATTTTCACTGAAGATATGCACAATGGATGCCCATACAACAGTCATGAAGAGCTTTCACATTTCCATCTAGAAGGCAAAAACAAAGTCTGTGTCTATCTCTTAAGTCTCTCGTTTTCTGTACAATAACTCTCCTATCAAGATTTGTCACTAAGAATCACCAAGATACTGCTTCACCCCAGCAGACCAGGACAGCATTTTCAAACTTCACTTCAAAAGCAATTATGTCATAATCTATGTAATAGTTGTCAAATGATTCCTTTAGAGTCCAAAAATCCTTTTTTGATTGTAAATGCATTAGAGAACATAAAGTGATCAGCCTACTTTGATACTAGTTTGGAGTTAGTTGAATCAGTTCTCAAATTAATCACAGACGCAGTAATGTGTCATATATTGTTCCCAAATGCAGTCATTCAATTAACTCTTTAATTGCTTTAAAAAAAGAAAGAAGCTATAACAGCAAATCAAAAATGGTTTTGGCTCCTTTTTTATATTTAATTTATAAAACAGTAACTACAGTGTTTCTACTTCTCTGTGGTTCTACTGCATGCTTTTGTCTTTCAAATCTACTAGTTGCATGTTTTCTTCATACAGGCAGCCACGGGTGAACTACAACCTTTTCGAGTCTTCCTTTCTGCAAACATGAGAATGGATCCAAGTGGAATTCACTAACCCAGGTTTGACCATCCACCCAAGCTTTAGCTACTACTTCCAATAAGCGTAAAGCCAAAAGGCCAAGCCACACGGGGTCATAATGCACCTGTCTGCCCGTGTTTACTGCTCCCAGCTAAGGTCAAAAGTTGTTGGGATCAGCTACTGCGCTTTACAGAAGTCAAACCAGCAGAAGTTAATTGCACCCCAACTGTGAGGCCTACCAATTATTTGCAGTCTAGTCTCAAGAAGATGGTGGGGTGGTCTAGACATTTATGTTGTGCTTTAGACAAGGCCAATTTGGGTAATAAAATCATACTGAGTTATTCAGGCTCAACAGGTTCTGTTTCGCATATTTGACTGAGGACTAGAATAACACTATACGGCACTTTGTCCATTTTCTCTCAGCAGCAGCCCTGTCTGTTCTAAGTTCTTGTTAGTTCTGAGTGTTTTTTATGGAAATAAAAGTGGAGTATAAAAGTCCAGTCTTTTGACTGCAACAGAGAATCAGAGAAAAGACTCCAGTTGAGTCAGTGCCAAAGGTCACAGCAGACAGACACTTCTTTATCTACTATGAAACCTTCCAAGGTAAATATATTCTGGACCCGTTGCTCCATATATTAATTAATTATATTATTTGAGGGCCTGAACATTGCTTACCCGAGCAGTCAAATTCAAGTCTGTGTACATACCAAGAACTTATCAGGATCAGCCCCTCCAGCTTGTCCGACGAAGACCCCGGCCCCAGCCTCCAGCTCCAACTCATCTGGAGACCTCTCAAAGCGCATCACCTTGGGGTCCATGTCACAGTTGAGGTAGAAGGTCACCTTGTCATCGCGCGCAGAGATGGAAAATCGAGTCCAGGTATCCCTCAGTGACGGCACAGAGAACCTGGCTGCCTCATACGAGTCCTGTGAGTCGGGCTCTGTGTAGTAGAAGATGACATCCTGCTTCCCACCCTGCACAGCCGACAATTTGACACCTATGTACATGATCTGCTGTGAGGCATCAGTGATGGAGAAGATGATGCCACCCCTGTCAGAGGTGGGCTTCAGGTGGAAGATGAGTGAGAAGTCTCTGTAAAATGGGCTGGGAAAGTGGGCACGTGCCAACTGGCCTGTGTTAGCATCGGGGCCAAAGACATAAGAAGGGTTGCTGTTGGGGCCGTAGACTTGAGTGATCTCGTGAGGAGGAGGATCCCCGATCAGCTGCAGCAGGAAAACTCCGCTGTCACCTAGAGGAACAGAAACAGGATGTGAGGTCACAAGACACAGGAAGTATGGGTTTAAAGGGAGGGCTGCATGGCAGGGTACGATGTTAGACCAGGCTCTATTAGTCTGTTGGTGGGTGAATTGGTATGATCTGTGTCTGGTGGATGCAAGAACAACTGCAATCTCTTCCTTAGTAGTGTTGTCAGTCTCTGTCTTTCCACTAGTGGGGAACAGAGCGGGAGACATCATTATGGCCAAAAAAGTCCCAATGAAAGGAAGAGCATAATTAGAATAAGTTCTCCTTTTTATAATTAATGTAAACATTCTGACACCAATACTTTGTCAATAAAATCCAAATATGACATTAAGATTTAGAACATTTACACATTTAATTGAATGTAAATATGGAAAGTTACCACAACTGACATGAACGTGTTGCTTGAGCAAAATGAAAGGTTTTTGTGAAAGGGGTCTCTGCTCAAGGGACCAAAAAAACAACAACACATTTATACACCCTGGACTAAAACGTGGAATGGGTGGTGAAGTACCACAAACTACCAGAAAAGGCGAAGGAGAGTTCACCCCTGGGGACGGACAAAAGCAGATCACTTCAGCAGACATTGTAAGGCTTGTCGTCCAAAGACCAGACAGACCCCCAGCTAACCCTGCCCCCCTCCCCTACACACCCACCCTAAACTAAAGTGATGAAGCTTTAGTTGACCAGGCAGATAAGGGAAATTCCTGGGACGACTTTGAATGATGGGAGCTCCATTTGTATGTGTTCCAACAATGACTCTACATTTTTCTTGAGATCAAACGACCAAGTCCATGAGATCTGTGAAGATATGGCTTGGCTTGCAGTTCTTAAATCAGATCAAATGAAGCCACATGACAACAGGGTATTCTTTATGACAAGTTTAACTCAGCATCTGTGTCAAAACAACTTCAAGATGAAATATGTGCCTAAATGTGTGGCGAAAAGTGTCTGATCTTTGTACTGGAGAAACTGTCATAAATTCTGATGATTGCTGTGCTATATTTACCTAAATGAGATTTTAAGTTTCACTATTCAATTTAATGAAAGAAGGTTCTAGAGCAGATGACCCACAAGAGCTGAAAACAAGATGAAAAGAGGCAAATCTGTAACCGCTGATTTCGTCATTGGTTCCAATGTATTAAGTCAGCATACATTCTGAAGAGGTGGATGCAGGTGAGAGTAAGTCAATGGTTGTTTTGCCATTGTTTCTACACAGAACCCTTTGTAGAGCTGCACCACCACGCCTAATATACTTGGAGTGAATTCATGTGTTTGATAAAACTCATTCTAATCTATTCAAATCATTAAAAGCTCATTCACTGAAAGCATCCAGTCCACCAGTCAAACTACAGCATGAAGAACAGAATATCTACAGTCAGTTACCCTAAAAAGAAAAGCAAAAGTCCTCCGCTTCTGTGACATCTGCTAAATGTCATCGCTGCAGGGCACACAAGGACCAACAGCTGGGTCCGCTGAATATCTTTGCTCATTCTTCCGTCACCCTGGGTGACTCTGGTGGGGTCAGTGCATAATAATGGGAGACAAAAAGAGCAATGTGTACTATTCACTTCAAACTGGCCTTGTCTGGGGACATCTACTGTAATTGGGGCATTATTAAACAAAAGACCAGGGTATCATGCTTGTTTTACTAGAATGAAACTTAAGAGTAAACCTTGTCAGCAAGAACATGTTTGAACATCCTAAAAAAGAGAAAAAAATCACAAAAATCACTGTTTTGGTAGAAACAGTTTCAAGTCCTTTGAAGAAACACTTTGGGTCACAACCTGATGACTAATGTGCCAGCTCTATTGCTTGGTTCAAAGCCTCCCCACTGCACTATGCACAGTGGAGATCAGTGGAGTCGGCAGGTGGCATTGTTGAAAGCTAAACACATGAGGTATTCAGCTGAGCCCAAGGTTTGCTTGGCCGTCAGCTGGCCGCGGTAGACTCAGTATGCCTTATGCTCCCAGAGAACTCCAGACACTTTCTGTTACATTTGACCAAAGAGAGAAGCCAGCCAAATTGAAACAAAAACAACAGTAATGTTTCCCCTAACAAATGATGCAGTCCCTCTCCGGGCCAATCACTACCAAACGCCCTTGTGGTTGTTTATTCTGTGGGACAGACATAACTGAAATGTACTCATTTAATCATACACAGATTACAAGAAAATCTAAATGGATTAATGATAGTATACAAGTGTGAGGTGAAGACCAAGGGAATCCAGACAAACTTATCGTGTGGTTTACAGTCGTCCAATACAAATGTGCAAAAGTTCAATGTCAAGTCTGTTATGTAACAATGCAAATACATTTTGTAGGTCCATTTGCATTGCACAGTGGTCTTTTTCTTTTCTTTGTTTTTGGCATTTGTGACACCTCATATTGGTTTAGTGTTGAAACTCCAATATACCATGTAGTGGTGATCCTGAAGGATTTGTGCACCAAATTTCATGTATTGTGGGACTTGTGGCATGGGAGATATGACTGGGTATTAAAATGTTTAATCAAATGTTCACCTTCAATTATACTGCCCCCTTTGGCCAATCAGTGGTATCTGAGATATCTTGTGCGAAACATGGACAAAGAAGTGAAGCATGTAGCCCATCCCCCAATACGCACCATTTCAAGTTAACAAGTTAATTATAAGACAAACAAGCCTTAACTTAAAACAAAGAGACAGTATCCACCATGTCCTGGCTCCGTCCCTTGTGTGTGATCTGCACCAGAGGAGTGTTAAGGCAAAACTTAGCAGTACTTTAATGACGAAACCCATCATGTGCCAAAACATGCCCCTGTAATATGTTGAGTAAAGTCTCATCTTTAAGGTACCTGTGATGTAGAAATATTCCATAATGGAGCACGGATGCCATGGTGTCTCTCCACAATGACAAGTAATGATCTCTAATGATTGTTTGTGCAACAATGGACAACAATGGACTCCTAACACAATTCAGTTCAGGAAAAGTATAACATTTGATTTTCACGAGTTGGCGAGGAGATTAAACTTGAAGGTCAGTAATAAGTTGGAATGTGGGATGCATCTCCTAAACAGAGGCTGGTTGTCCTCGCTCTCCTCTCTCCACCTCCATACTTTCACCATCTAATTCCCCTATGATTCGGTCATCTGATTCTCTGATGCATTCACCAACCCTACAGCACATCTCCTATTGCCCTGGGACTGTCATCAAGAGCTCTGTGTGTGTGTGTGTTTTCCCAGCATTCCGACACAAGCCCTTCATTAGCGAAACAGCTCACGTATTACTTATGCAGCCAAATGTGCACTCTTTGGTCTATGTTCACAGCAGTCATGGATCAAAAAGTGTAAGCAAAAAAGGTATTTATGGATCCACGGTGGCGCAGTGGTAGCGCTGTTGCCTCACAGCTAGAAGGTCCCGGGTTCGATTCCCACGTGGGTCACTCGGACTTTTCTGTGTGGAGTTTGCATGTTCTCCCAGTGCTTCCTTGGGGTTTCCTCCAAAAATATAAGGACCCCCATCAAAAACATGCAAAGATCATCGCCTGACCAGCGAGGAGGAAGACGATGGTCCCCGGGCGCTGTCAATAGCTGCCCACCGCTCCTGGCCTGCCCCCCCAGGAAGGACAAGCCTCGATGGGAAAATGCGGAGAAAAAAATTTCACAGCCGCCAATGCATTGTGCAATTGTATGTGTATGTGACATAAATAAAGATTATTATTATTATTATTATTATTATTATTATTATTATTATTATTATTATTATTATTATTATTATGTGCTTTACTCCTGATAAGAGTTTCAAAGTCTGGGTACTTTTGCATTCATTCATTGCATTTTTGGACCCGAGTGTGACCACCAGTTGAGAAGCTGCTGCAGAAGATAAACGGAGAGCAATGCCTCCCCCTAGTGATAAAACGTTGTACTCACGCTCCTACAATACTGACGCTGCCCTCTCTCTCGGGGTTTCCCAGACACTTCACCCTTCCAGCGCGCTCATAGAAGGAGGCCAGGCGGGCACCCAGGTAGGC
>CABFOS010114150.1:0-12881 GCA_900660315.1 Diretmoides pauciradiatus
ACCAGTGCTGGTCACATCTCCCATCAAGAGAAGGCCAGATGACCTTATTGTACAGTTAGCAGTGATGTGTGTAGCCGTCACCTATAATGAACATGAGACATTACTGGTAAATTATATGACCGTTTGTGAGCAAGTGCTGTCCTGGATCGTCAAGAAAAACTTCGGGAAAAGTCCTGGAAAATGATTTCTCAAAAAGAGTGGGAACCCTGCTCTACATCTTCACTCTGTCGGCACTCCATACAGCTAGCCTCACTGCCCCTGAAACACTCCACACATTACAATGAAAATGCAGATTAAAATGTAAATGTTTTTTCCATTTCAATCTGTGGTTCATGTGTCTTGCCTCCTATCACTTCTTTTACTGCACATGTTGTACTGCCTGCTTGCATCTAGGCACCGCTGTCATCTGTCACAGTGCAGAGACAGAACACCCAGGGAGATGAGCGGGATACCAGGAAACCACACCCCTGCTTACCATTAAGCATACACATATAGAGCATGTAGAGTACAGCATTAATGCACATGTACACACACACTGATGCAGGCAGGCATACACACTTGTGAATGCATACACACACCAACACTCAAAATGGAGAAATCTGCTATTACCCAAAGGCAGTTTGTGGTATCATGTCTTCCATGGTCATCACTCTTTTCTATGCCCAACGGTCTCTTCCTGCCACACACCATCCCTCACATATCTCCCCACCCTGCTCCACTAGAGCCTCCCCAGTCCTCTCTCCAATGACATATTAAAGCTACTCTCCTCTCCCAACAGCCACAGACACCCCTCATTCATCAGACAGCATGAGTGAACTCATAGCCCCCCCCTCCCCCACTCACTCAAGAGACACAGAAAATCACAATAAAGAAAAGGAGAGCGTCGGTAGCAAGAGAGGAAAAGTGGAAAAATGTGTGTATGGGTGTAGGTGTGAGTGTGGGAGAGGGTAGTTTTTCAAAATGAGAAAGTATACACGGTAAAAAATGAGGACAGTGAATGTGCAAGAGGTGAAGCAAGAGAGGATTCACTGGCTACAGAATTTGCTTTTACATTTGCCGGTATCACTGTTTGTGAAAGTCGCCAAACTCAGCCTTTAATGATGTATTTGCATTCCATCCACTGTGACATCAGCTTGTTCACCCATGTGTGGGGTAAGTAATGCTGCTGTTTCTGCTCAGTTGTTAAACAGGGCATTTAGATGCAATACGTCCAATACAGAGGAGAAGTGAAATTAAGTCGGCTAGTCATTGTGTCTCACATTTTTTTCCTAGGCAGTTACAGTAGGAAGCTGTGAGTTGCTGACCACAGATTTTTCTTGTTGTTTTGTATTGCAACTGCATCTGACCGACTGCTGCGTGGCTTAATCATTGTTGATGTTCCTTACCTGGGCGAGTTGATGTGTCATGCACTTTACAGTAAGCTCTTACAATGTAAACTTCTTCCACCTGCTGTGTCTCACCTTCTCCAACCTCCAGGAAAGTCTAATCACCACCACCTGGCTCCCAGAGCTCCCCTGACCACACCCAGCCCTCAAACCATCTGGCCTACACTTCCCCTACTGACCCTACATTCCGCCACTGAATCCCAATCGTCCCCCTTGCTGTTGGTCTGATTAGGTTTAAGCATGAGGAAATAGATCAGGTTGTTGTGATGATCTCAGGGAGGTGGTAATTATCACAGTGAACAGAAGGGATATTTGGACCCTCTGTGTTTAGGAGGAAAGTGAATTTCCTCCGCAGAAGCTGTGCTGTGCCATCATGACTGACTGCACTGTTTAGTGATCAGGCTGAATATTTCCTTCCTTCCCCACCATGTTGCCTGGCTGGTCGCACCGTTCACATACATCCATGTGGAGCTGAGCTGTCCGTGTGTGGGTGCTGTAAAACTAATGGCCGTGAATGTGAACATGGTCTCCGCCTGGCTCTGATGGCCAGCCAGGTGTGCTTGATGAGCCATTGCTGTGATTATCAGCATGCAGCATTAGCACAGCTTGAAATCCCCCCAAGTAAATCACAGAGGAGAGGCCAGCATTTGTACTGCAGGTGGTCCCCAAACTACGTTAATGGGCTTCCACCTGCTGCTGGGTCACTGATCCTTCTGGAAAGCCATTGCCTATGAGGCTCCTGGTCTATAGAGAGCCCACACTGGAGCCTGGCTAACAATAGAAACATCAGCAACAAGTGCATTTATTGGTGTGTCATTCATCATGTATTTGTATTCATGTATGTGTGTTCCCATTTTTGCTTGCATATGCGTATATGCATGCGTGTCTGTGTGCATTGGTTTTCCCTTGTGCCACAGTCAGTCCAGATCCTCTCCACAGCTTGGTCTGCAGTCCAAGGCAATTCTGCTCTGTCCTCATGCTGTCCCGTGTATATGTGTAAGTAGAGCTAATAAACCAGAAACCATCGCATTCACTCTAACTTCCAGTCAAGGATCAACATGGCACTCTGGGCTTTTGGCCATGGTGGGACGGCTGCAGTTTCACTCCACAGGGTGCCAGAGAGTGGGCGCCCCTGGCATACAGACAAATAAGATGAGGCAAGGGGAAGGGATTGGCACAAATGTCCACTTTGAAAAAACCCACAATGAGCACACTGTGGCCTCTGTGGCGGGGCTTTCATCAACTCTGCAGTTAAATGCCTCTCTTTATTTAGCTCTCAGACTGCACAGACTATCAATTGCACCATTAAGACAATCCTCAATCACACTGAACAATTGAACATTAATATTTGCTGCTGGGTGTAGTATACTATGCGATTACTGTGACCACCCATTTATCTGCTGTCACATTAGTCTGGATGCACAAATCAAGGCTCTTGTCATGCGTCCACCTAGAATCAGATGCCAGACAACAAATTACAAGAATATGCAGGTGACTGCAGAGGTAAAGATTCACTTAAAGAAAAATACCACAGAGCATAACAGTGTAAGTGCATGGTAACTGATAGGACGTTCATGTCTGATGTTCATGTAGTGTGTGCCTCCACATGTGCATGCAAAAAAAATTAAGATAGAGGAAAGAAGATGGAGAGAGATGAGGTGAGAAAGAGATACAGATAGGGAGAGAAAGAGAAAATGTATCGGTAATGGATAATAAATGTGTGTGGGTGATTATTTGTTTCTTGTTAGTGAAGAAGTAAAGACCTTGGCCACTAACCTCAAACTCTGCTGATCTCTTCCTGTACCCCATATCTCTGCTGTCATTCCCTACCTCCCTGGCCCATTACTCACTAAGCCCTATTAAAAGAATAAAGCAATACAATACATTATGTAGAATATTGCTTGACAAAAAGGCATCGATTGTGTTAATAATGGCCATTGATAAATGCCTCCATTGATAGTGAACTAAGGATGTCCTTGGCTTAACTCCCTAGCTCTTCAGCCTGGATGTCCTTCTGAACACTAGCTGGTCTGTGCCTCTGTGGATAGAGGCTCTCTGTATCTTTCCGCTAGCCATTACATTGAAGGCGGACGAAAAGACAGGGCTGTTGTTCTTTTGGTTTGAGTCCGAGAAAGACAGGGTTAACCCGGCAATGACCAGAACTAACTTGTACCTAACTTGTGCCTTCTATAAATATGCGATAGGCCATCGCAGTGACCCAGCAATAAACGTAACCAGCGGAATTGAACGTCCTTGTGTAGTACTGGCATATTTTGTGTGTGGATTAAGCCTCAGGGCAAAGAACTTTAACTACTGGACAGTCAATTTACTCGTTGACATGGAGGCGGGGACTAGTGGGAGCAACAGCAACCCTCAGCCTGTCCGATTAATTAGCGTAATTGGCATTAGTTCTTGCTCTGCCATAGGGGATGTGGGTGTGTCGTTCTGGCAGCAAACTGGTGACCTCCATGTCCTGGTGGGACAATATGGCGCCATCTAGTTGGGGAGAACAACTGCCAGCACATTCCTGGGACATCACCGACATTGCACTGACGCATTTACTATGCTGTGAGCCCTGTCTAAAATCAAGATATCACAAATACAGAACCTGTGTTCTGATTTTCTAAAATCCAGTACTATGCCTGAAAGACATTTCCTGTTGCTCTCTAAGGCCTCTTTTCCACTAGGGGGGAACGAGAGCCGGTTCGGAGCCGGTGCCCAATCTAGAACCAGTTCTTTGCTTTTCGACAGCAAAAGAACCGGTTCTCGGCCAGGAGAACTGGTTCCATAGCGGCACCAACTCGGAGCTGACCAATCACAACCAGCTTCCATCAGGGGCTCAGCAGAGAACTTGAGCTGATGCTTCCTAGACATCGTGATTTCACAAACTGACCAACTGTCACACATATCAACATAACAAATAAATGGATCACTCAATATTGTTTAAACTAAGATATTCGCTGGAAAAAATAATTTTTTTATGGACATATTTATTCAATGCGGCTGCAAGTAGTAGGCTCGTATCTTCGGTACAGATGAGTGGGAGGCGACATGTCCAGATGTAAATAATGACGTAGTGACGTGTCTCTGGTCTGTGGAAAAGCAAACTGGTTCTTTGAAGGTTCGCAAGTTGAACCAGCTCCGAACCGGCACCAGGTTCCCGTTGGTGGAAATGAAGCCTAAATGATATCTTTCCCCATTTTCTGTTTTTTCTTCATTCTTTCTCTCTCTCTCTGCCTCCCCCTCAGAGCCTATGCGTGCGTTGCGGGGCCTCACAGCAACAGATATCCAGTCCAGACAGCTGTCTCTGCAGTGGGAGAATTTGGCGTTCAACCTGACACGCTGCCACACCTACTCGGTGTCCCTGTGCTACCGCTATGCCACGGCGGGAGGCGGTGGTGGTCACAACACCACAGTACGCGAGTGCCTGGCGGTAGAACATAACGCCTCACGTTTCACCCTGCGTGACCTGCCACCCTACCATGGCATCCATGTCCGTCTATCACTGGCCAACCCAGAAGGGAAGAAGGAGGGCAGAGAGGTCAACTTCCAGACGGAAGAGGATAGTAAGTCCTGGGAGGAGGCTATAGGAAGGAGACTATGGACACACCTTTACAGAGTTTTGTTACAAAATGCTTACATTATAACTGGTTTGGGGGGAAATCATCACCTGTAGTTTTATGTCATTATTGAGCATTTCTAAAATACAGGGGATCCAGTCAGCAAAAGTGTTAATTTTGTTAGTTTCCTACTAACAAACAGTGTCATGTCTACTAGATGCTGTCAGTTCAATTCTTTATTGTTATAAGATGTAGTTGAGTATAGTTGCACCTCAGCTTCAAATGCATTCTACTTTTTTTAAGCCAGGAGATAACTACTTTATTGCCATTGTCAAGTCTTTAATTAGAATATAATATATACCAAAATACCTCAAAGAACACATTTGAGAAAACTTGTCAAATGTCAATCAGATTGTCCAGACTGTCCATGTTTTTTTTGATGATTTTAAAGTTTTTGTCAAGATAAATCAAGTACACCCATATATATGAAACGATAATCAAACATATTTTGTTCTAACATAATGCCATAATGCCAGTTCATCTCTGGTGGATATTAATAGAACGGTGGCAATCTCTGTGAGGCTGAATCAGCATTAGATCCATTGCATCTTTCGATGAAAATAATATGAAAAAAACAAAAACTGAGACTGAGACCAGCAACCCTAAGAAATGATTTTGTGCTTATTTTTTTATCTTCTATTATTGTTTTGTACCACAGAAGATTGTCTGCGTGGCTGGCTGAAGGAGAAATCAATTCTTCCATGAAAAAGTCAAAACAAACAAGATTTCTCAGAAAGAGCGAGAGGAAGCACAACAGTGAGAGAGACACACAGAGAAAGAAAGGGCTTTTGAAGAGGGACAAAAGATATATATCACTACTGTATATAAGCTTTGATATATATGTACTGTATACATACACATACATTATGAATGCTTTCTCCAAAAGCCTTAATAAGCAACTCTGTCCTGCTAGACTAACTCAATACAGAAATAACAGTCGACTCAGCTGTTTGGCGCTTGCTTTAGCCCCAGGCCTGAATCTTACACATACACAGTCTTCCTCTCTGCAGCACTCACACAGACCATGAGGCTGCAACAGAATGGCCCCAAAAAATGTTATCACAGTGTATAGTCAAATGGTCTGCCCTTCACAGTCCTCCATTTCAGAGAGCAGTTTAACAGCAAGCATCCCATGTTCATCAACACATTATAGCTTCAACTGAGGATTGATATTAAATTGTAATATTGTGTTTTAGGCTCATGTCTGTGTTATGTTTGTGTAACTGAGGCATTTCCCTACCTACTGCTCTCTGACTATGTATGAATATTCTTGTTGTCCCATGTGATGCATTATTCGGAGACACTGACTTTCACTTCTGTATATATTGACATGAGAGGCTTGCTATGGGATTAGCACTCGGATCTCTAACAAATGTTTGTTCTGACACTTCCTTGTAGTTCCGGGAGGCATAGCACCAGAATCACTCACCTTCACCCCACTGGATGACATGATCTTCCTGAAGTGGGAGGAGCCTGTTGAGCCCAACGGCCTAATTACCCAGTATGAGGTGAGCCTAGAGAAATACTTTCTCTGCCCCATCACTTTCAAAATTGCTAATTGCAATAGATTTCACAGGAAAGCATATGGTTTAAACTGTAAATTAAACGTTTGTCAGCCTGTCATCCAGTGTCAAGCTGCTCTCGTTAACACAACATTATCACAGTATGAAAAGTGCATGTAGTTTTACACTAACCGCAACGCAGCTCACACAGTCACTAACAATCATAAATATACTGTAACTAAATGCATTTTTGTTGTGTAATTCATTTAATTATTCAGTGATTTTGTCAGCTGTAGGCCTTCCTACCTATCCTCAAGTTCTCCTTCCCTCGGCCTCTTTTGCAATGTCGCCTCAAGGATATTATTAAATAGGATTTGTGGTTTGACATATAAAGTGGAGGCTGCGCAGGATTTTCTCTCTGTAGTGTGTTGATCTCCCTGGGCTGACAGAGAAGGCTTTATGCGGAGCTGCAGAAATCCTCTTCATTTCTCTTAGATTAAACCATTGACCACTCTGCCTGAGCCCATCGACCGCCATGCCGTCCTGCAAGCCCTGCTTACTCCTCTGTGCTCTGTCTTGTGTCTTTTATGTCTGCCTTTGTAGAGGGAACACAGGGGTCTGTGTGTATTTAGCCACTGAATGGCTCATAATTCTATCGCCATACTTAGCAGGCATTAAGCTCTTATGATAATCAGCAACGCCTGTGTTGTGCAACTCCAATGTGTGTGTCTGTCTGTGTGTGTTCACATACATGCACACATACAGTAGTGGGCATGTGTGTCTCTGTGTGTGCATGTGCATGCATGTGTTCTTGAGGTGTATTTCTTGTACATCCCAGTATGCTCCTTGGCTGATGAAGGTTGTCTCATGATGACCCCTCATGAGATTTGCTTTACTTTATCAAAGATTTCACTTTTGAAGCACACTCCTTACAATGTATTAGTCAGACTTCCTAGACCGCTAGACAGCTTTTTCAATAACAAGAGTAATAATTTTACTCTATTACCATGCAGATGCCAATTGAGTTATATACATCTAAACCCCTAAACCATCATCATGAACCATTGGCTTATCATCACATTGATTTAGAAGACCACAATCATTTCAAAGTCAAGTGAAGCATAACAGGACATCAGTTAAACAGTAGAATCAATATTGATGACAGAGAGCCATACAAAGGGAATGACCTCTGCCGGCTAATATAGAACTGCAGAATGCATCATCTTGACTTGACTCAGCTCCTCTATTGCTTTTGTGTGCAGTGGCTTGACTTTTTTAACTTTTTAATTTTCTTTTCTTATTGGACCTCAGATCAGTTACCAGAGTATTGAGTCATCTGATCCAGGCATCAATGTACCAGGACCCAGAAGAACAGTGTCCAAGCTGAAGAATGAGACCTACCACATGTTCTCCAACCTCCACCCTGGAACCACCTACCTAATCTCCGTCCGAGCCCGTACAGCCAAGGGCTTTGGCCAGACTGCCCTCACTGAAATCACCACTAACATCTCTGGTAGTGTACCAGGCTTTGTGTGTGTGCATGAGTATGTGTGTATGCTTGTGAGAGTAACAGTTTTTTGCATAAACTTTTAAAACATCTAATATTGTCTAATTCAATCGTTTGAAAGGACATAAGCAGATTGAAACAAATGCAGTCTTTCCATGTAAGGGCTGCTCTCTGTGCCACCACTGCCTATCACTGATGCAGGATGCAGGTACAACAGTAGATTTCACCTAACCTGACCCGCCAAATGGTTTGTTACACAGAACCACCTGGGAACTCGTCATTGGAAACTGTTTGGAAAGGGCAGGCTCGTTAAAAAAATACTTGGCAGGTGATTGGATGATCCATCTGTCTATCACCGTCTATCATGGACTAACTTCAACCAATCAGATCAACGAACCATATGACTAGTAAGGGGAGCGCCGAAGAGGAAACACAACAACAAGCCGCAGTCAGAAAGCTAGCAAGCAGTTCTTTGCTCTTCTTTCAATGAAGCAATACTCTCCAGTTCAGATAAAACTGATTCTATACAGTAGCAGCATCTACGCTAACGTCTTCAGGAGCTGCCATTGTTGTTTTCGAACAGTCAAACTGTCATCACACCTAAACCACGTCCGCCGTAGCTGCCAGTAGTTCCTCATAGGACCCTGATTGGTCCGAACCATTGTGGTTCGGCCACAAGCGCATACCTTGAAGCCTGCCAAGATGGATTCTCACGTGTGATTGTGTGCTCACAAATGAGATCATGATCTCGCGAATCCAGCTGCCGCACAAGGTTAGATTTCACCCACTATATGCTATAATTAGGATCTGAGCTCTGTCTCTTTTGACCTCAGCATCTTTCTTCTCTTGCAGAGGCAAAACTACTGCTCCCAGAGTGTAAGAATTTTCCATATTTTCCATTGCCTCTCCTAAGTAGTGACACACTGTCATCTCACAGTCTTGAACACATAAATTAACTGCTAGGAAACAGTTACACCACAGAGGGGACACTGCTGTGTGTTATGTGTAAAGAAAGATGCAGCACGTTCCCAGGGCCAGAATCTCTGCCGAGAGTCTCAGAGCTTATTACTGGTGATAGAAATCCAGTCTTGGTGTTCCATTTCCTTTTAATGATTCATGTTGCGCCTGTTAAGGGAAGGGATAACACCTCTCAGGAATGCACAGCCCCTCCCAACCTTTCTTACTCACACATTTGCTCCCACTGCCTCCGTCTCTCGCTCTCTGTTTCTCTGCCCCCCCCCCTTTATGGAGGGGGCTGGTTTTGTTTAATTATAGATTTACTGCACAATCACTCCTTAGTGTGGCTGTATTTCAGACATAAAGCTGGCAGAAGACCAGACTGCAGTAAGTCGTTGCAGATCATCCTCAACCTCCTCCACTGGCCTACCATGCAGAACATTCACTTATATTGAGCGTCTCTCAAATCTGTGCTGTCGGCTAGCAAACATTGAACACCTTCAACAGCTACTACTGTCAGCATCTTCAAGCAGTACCCACCACAGAGTCTCCCACTACACACATTCACACACGTGCACTCGTGCCCCCACCACACACACACACTCACAGTGTGCACCGATGGGGCTGATAGACAAATCATCCTTCAAACAGACCCTATCTGACAGCAGCTATCAAACCCTCTTTTAATTCTACAGACCTTTAATATCAACAAATGCAAACTCCCCTTTCCTTAATGTCTCACCCTTAATTGAAGTCAGCTCTTTCTGCTGCAGTATTAGGAAGCCTCTGTTTAATATGATAATCATTGATTCCGCGGGAACAGTTTGCTTTCCTTCCCCTCACTAATTGACTACTGATATTAAAGAGAATATGTGCTGCTGCATCTCTGGGGAGGAGCACGATTTGGCCAAATCCTTTAAAATGAGAAGCTCCTTCAATTTGTCCTGACACCCACTTTTAATTGGACTTGTATCCAAGACATCCAGAAGGGAAGTTCAAACAGTGTACTCTATGTGAGGATGTGGGTGTTAAAGGGACTTCAGACTGCAGAGATGGGGATAGGAAAGGCTCTGTCAGTTTCACAAGACTTGGAGGGGCTATGTGACTATTATAGAGATGTTGATAGACTCTATTCAGGTGATTTAAATGAAAAGTGGAATATGTTTGTGTGTGAGTGTGTGTGAGTGTATCTCTATTAGTGTGTGTACCTCCATTTATGAGACAAAGTATGATGTGTGTGTGTATGTGTGTCTCCAGCGCCAACGTTTGATTATGGAGACATGCCTTCCCCGCTGAGTGAGACAGAGAGCACCATTACTGTCCTGCTTCGTCCCGCCCAAGGGAGAGGAGCGCCTGTCAGGTGGGAAAATCATTCCACATACACTTGTTCTATTTTAAGCACATCTTATGATAATGCGTCATGGTATTCAGCTGCTTTTCAACTGAGTACCATGGTTATTTAAATGTGTATATCCACCATTTCTCCAGTACATACCAGGTGGTAGTTGAGGAGGAGAGTGGCAGGAAGGTGAAGAGGGAGCTGGGGCTTCAGGAGTGTTTCCCTCTACCTATGTCCCATGGTGAGGCCCAGGCCCGGGGCACACCACACTACTACACAGCTGAGCTTCCTCCCAGCAGCCTGCCAGAGGCCAGTCCTTTCACTGTAGGGGACAATCATACTTACAACGGCTACTGGAACACCCCCCTGGACCCACGCAAAAGCTACCTTGTCTACTTCCAGGCCATGAGCAACTTCAGAGGGGTGAGTGACCGCTCTGCTCCAGTTTACATTTCTAGCCATAGACATTATTATATGGTGTAACTAATTCTGCGCCAATGGTGGGTGGTGTGAATGAGTATCAACAACTATATTGGACACTGCAAGGACAGTTGCATTGATAGTCTGAGCTTGCAACCCTTTAAACAATATTTGTGCTGTGAAAGGGGGTTGTCAGATGGGAACATATTATGGTGGCATTGTAACTAGCTGGGGATCATGTATATGTCATATTGCTTTGATTCTATGCAAACAAAGAATGTCTGAAACAGGGAATTACTTGCATGCATTACGTCCAGCTAGTAAGTCTGTGATTAGCTGGAATTACTCAGAGACGCCAATGTAGTGGGCACTTCTTTTCTTCTCTTCACATCATCCCTTCCTTCATTCCCTTTCTTTCTTCTCCTTTTTCTTCTCCTTGTACTGTACATCTGTCCTTCATTCATCAGTCCTTTATGGTCTTTATCCACTTTTCCCCTCTCTTTACTTTGTATCTAATCAGTTGACTGTCATTAATCATAAATGGTGGGTGGATCTAGATCAGGGTGACTCAGGGACAAGAAGCAGGCCAAATTTTGCTGTCCACAATCGTTTTGCCTCTTACATGACCTTGGAGTGGTATGGGGTTTTAGGCGAGTTGCTGCAATGCAAACATATAATTATGCATTAGGATTTCCAGATGTAAGAAGCTATGATCTACTTGTACATTTTATGGATAATTTATTTAGCCCAGGACCCACCAGCTGTGTTACATGTCGGCCCTTGTGTCTCCATGACACAATCTTTGGGCATCTCTGATCTGGACCCTGCTAGATCAGGAGCAGTGTGTTATTCCACACAATTCTGTTTCTCTCCATTTTACTGTTCTAAAGCACACAAAAGCTCCCAGTGATACCCAGAGGAATATTACCATTCCAAATGCCATTACAGGAAGAGCCGCTACCTAGGTGAGACAATTACTTAAGGATAATTGGGCACAGGTGCAGATGATCTTAGGTAGAAGATTGCTGCTTTAATATTCACAGACTGTGGCAATGTATCAGAACCATTCCTCAGAAATTTGGGCCATAGCTAGCGTGGTCATTTGTGATTATCAGTTGGGAATAAACTATATGCACACAAAGTTGGGTCACTACTATGTTCTCTGCTCTTAACTTTTTGAATTCTGTCAGAAGCTAGTCACTTTGTGATCACAGCACTGAAAGTGTCGGTATTAAAAGGCCCATGAACAGACCAGGGAGGCTCATCCAAACCAGAAGCTTCCGGCCCAGTGGAGAAACACACAGGGAGAGTGCAGTGTGAGCACTTCACACAACTGGGCTGCTAAGCATGGGATTAGACAGGGGAGGCCTGGTTTTACCGGCGGATGGGATTAGGCTTTGTTTTGCCTGGCAGGGAGCCAGCATCTATGACCTACACTACAGTAAGTGGAGCACAGTGCTAGATCACACACCCAACACAGTCCCAGTCCTAAGAGCCAAGTTGCCTATGGCTGGAGATACAAGAATAGTCACTGTAGAAGTCCCATAATCCTGCATTAGTACTGCAGGATTTTGAAAACAATTATTCTTGAAGAACAACAGTGCACTCGGAGTGCAGCAGTTTTGTCACCTAGGGCATGTGATTAAATACCTTCAGTGCATACACAATGCAGCAATATGCCGCACACAGCTAGTGATGCATCCTTTCTTTATAAAAAAATATGGATTCTTATCACTTTACAGTCTTTTGACAGCTGTCACAGCCAAATATAAAGGAGACAGGCTAATAAAACAACAAAATAGATGTTGAGGCTTCATTGATGGACACTAATGGGGAATGGATTGGAATTGGTGAGCAGGAGATAAGTGTGTTCTCTGTTAGCAGGCATTTTCTTGTTTTGCTCTATATCCTCCATATTTATCTCTTTTTCAATGCTTATATATATTAATAACAATATAATATTATATTTTAGCACTTACTCAAAATATGATCAACATTCTAAATTTGATATAATACTGAAGCATAAATATGCATGTGCACCTGCTGTGTCATATGTCATATGTCATATAAATATATATATATATATATATATACATACACACACACACACACACACACACACACACACACGGTAGATATATATAATATATA
>CABFOS010114162.1:0-10101 GCA_900660315.1 Diretmoides pauciradiatus
TTGAAGAACCCATTTGAGTTTTGGAGGGAGGACATTTTATGCAAAGTGAGGTCATTTTGTCCGGTTCTCCCTTTTTCAAGGGGTTAATTTAGGTAGGACTAGGACTTGAATTAGGTTAAGGTTAAGTTCAAGGAATGGATAAGGTTTCCACCTGGCAGTGGCAGTCTGGTTTTAAGTGGTAACTCAGAGCTTACCACTTAAAACACTGTTAACAAGTCAACAGTCTAAAAGTTTCTTGTTGCAAAAATAAACTGTTGTTTTTCTGGTTCTGCACTAGTGCGGTGTGATTTCCTTCAGTTCAGTTGTTCCTGAAGATTGTATCTGTCAACTGCATCTAATCCCTGTCACACATTGTTATTCCTGAGCAACGCCCAACCCTGTCACACATGCACACAAGTAACTCCCTCCAACTACCCATGTTGTCCCCTTTAAGCAAGACAAGAATGTTTGAGTGGAGCTGCTGAGCGACCAACAGCAGATGCCTGGTTGTACTGGGCAGTTCCCAGTGGCTGTACCAGGTACATGTAGCTCCTTGGAGCTGTATGAAGGTGACGCAGGGTGTTGCCACAAAACGCCTGTGCATGTTTGGTCAGTTTTACTTGGAGGAATGAAGAGTTAACAAGTGCTAACAGTTCTGACCATTTTACAGTCTGTTGGCTGCAAAGACAGACAGATATGTAAAAGTCAACATGACTAACACCACGACTGGCTAACAACAATAGCTACTACCTACCATGGATGTTTAGATTCGGTTCAGTGATGATCTGAAACGATCTGGTTTGGAAGCAACGCCACTTTACAACAGACTGTTAGCTGTGTACACACACACACACACACCTTATTTCTTGGAGTGCGTGATGCACTTAGTCTCTCTCTTTCTCCCTATTTTATATTCTATTGTTTTTATCTGCATTCCTGTCTTCTGTCTATGTTTGACAGCCGATGTTCACTCTATTTTATTCTTTTTTATTTATTGTTCACATTTTTATTTATCTTGTAAAGCACTTTGCTACTCTGTTGCTAAGTCTTACTGTATCCTTGCTAAGCAGTACAGTATGTACTTACTGGGCGTTCTGGTAGACCTCCACTGAGCTGTTGAGTCCATCCAGTTGCTCCATCAGTAGCTGCAGGTTGGAGTTGACGTAACTCAGCTCCAATACAACCATCTCTCTAACCTTGTTGTTAGATGTCGCCCTGCAAACAGGAGACAGGACGGAGACAAAGGGAGAAAAATGAGAGAAAGTGAAAGAGAAGCACAGAGACAGACAGACGTTGAGAAAGGTCAAATAAACAAAAAAGAGAAATAAGAAATAAAGAGAGGAGGGAGGGAGAGAAGAAATATTAGCCTTGTTATTATCCATTCTGACTTAGCCAAACTCCCCCGCAGCTAAAAGAAACGTCCCTCCCCTGGTGTGTTGGACCACAGACCTGCGTCACTGTGCCCTGCTGTGCACTTTATTTACAGTACTGTCCAGCACACACGTTAACCAAGAGCTCTGAATCACAGCTCCATTCCCTGCAGCTAAATGAGTAGAGCAAGGCACTGACACTACCAGGGGTTAGGGTTTTGAGTCCCCTGGTAAACTCATGGTACTGTAAGGTGTGGGTGCGTGTGCGTGCATGTGCATGTGTGTGTGTGTCCTAGGAGTCAGAATCAGTACAGGATTTGCTGCAAAGCAGAGATAAGGATATAATTGTACAATTAGAGGTTGTGTGTGGGTGTTTGTGTGTGTATAGACAAGGTGTTTGGATCCACTGTAAAGCAGAGATAAGCATTTGTTGTTCCTTTGTGAAAATGCACAGCCTTTCACATGCATCCATGGTGATTAAACATTACATTACAGTCATTTAGCAGACGCTTTTACCCAAAGCGACTTACAATAAGTGCATTCAATGTACCGTAGGTAGTCAAGAGAACTACTAGTCACCAGAAATCATAAGAGCATCTCCTTTCTAAACAAGCATCTAAGAGCAGAACCAAAAGTGCAAAAACAAATAAATACAATACAATAAATGCTAAGAGGAAGGATCAGGGTAGTACTTCTTAAAGAGGTGAGTTTTCAGCCTGCACAGCGAAAAAAGATCAAACACACACACACGCCTCAATGGCAACATTATATCATTATCTCTGTGTTGCAGTGGACTGACACCTTGTCTATCGCTCCTGTCTTGTAGGACACACACACACACACACACACACACACACAACTGCCCAAACCTGTCATTCTAGAGACTGTCATCAGTCACAGATTGTCTTATTGCCAACAAACCAAGCGTATCTCTTCCTTGTTTCTCACTGTCTCTCTCTCTCCCTCCCTGTCTCTCTCTGCCCTGTAATTACAGTAGATGTGATATCTGACAGGAGAGTACGTGATGTGATGAAAAGCTGAGTGATGAATGCAGTTGATTATTCCTCAGCTTGGCAGGTAGGAGTTTTTCGTCCCATGTGTTGATGGATGAGGTTTGAAAAATACATTCATGTGAAGGTTGGAGAGCTGAAATGAGTAAACTGGAAGCTGATGATAGCTGATATAAAGACAATTAGTTTAAAGACAAGGGGGAAGTAAAATCTTGTGATTTATTGTGGCCTTGCATATTGTCAAATGATAAATACCGTATTAACCTTTGGAATTGGCTAACACTGCTCTCCTTCCACAGTATACTTTGGTGGAAGAGGATTTTGGGAACAACAGGTGATTTTGGGAACAACAGGTGAACAAGAACACAAGGTTGACATTGTATTGAAAGAAGAGTTGCTTGGTGGACTATACAGTATGTACAGTATGGTGAATTTATCACAAGACGCTAATGGTTCAGAAAAGCCTCAGGTCATGTCCTACCAGACTTCTGAATAGAGTCTGGGGTGTCGTTCTCTCCCTGCGAGACTCCCACCGCTTTGTTTTGGACTGTTTAAGGCTTTCTGAGGAGGTTCAGTCTGGGGAACCCATCAGGGAGGAGGAGGTAGAGGTGCTGTGGTTTGGACAGGATGGATGCCATCTCTGCAGCCCAGACCCTGTTATTAATATCTGATTTAGTATCTAATCAACCCACTGAGCCTGGGAACCAGACTGCAAACCATGAAGTGTGGTTGAACTGAAGCCTTTCCCATCCTCTTCTCAGGAAAGGAGGCTTTTACTTTCAGGCATGAAGTCAAACAGTTTCTCGTTTTCTCCTCTGGGAATCTGATCTGCAGAGATGAGGTATTTGTTGTAGATATCGGTTATGGTTTTGCCATACCTAGTTTTTCTATGTTATGTAGACTTCTATAGAACTACATATCATTTCTGTGTTTTATAGTTTTCTCCCTGTCCCATTTGCTCTATTTACTTATTCTTCTTCTCTCTCTGTTTATAGCAGCCACATGTGTGACCAGGGAGTCACATGTGAGGAGGAATATACTAACTGGTCTGACCAGTCTGACCAGAGAAACACACACCACCATAATGATTTAAAGACCTCTGATTTGTTCAAATAAAATAAAAACTTGTGGTAGGATGCTGCATTTTGTAGTACAGTTACAAGAGGAAACAGTGTTGGTAGAATGAGGAACTAAAGGAATGTGCTGCCTGGTTGGTCAGCGCGAGTCACCTGTCTCTCTGCCCCGCCCGTACTGAATACCACAGTAATGCTGCATTCAGGTCATACGGGAACTTCACGGTTAAATTCACCAACTTGGAAATGCCTGAACCTGTACGAAGTCGTCGAGATGCCATGGCTGAAGTTTTTCTGTACACTTTGGTTGCTCCTCATCAGCTTTTTCCTCACTCAACACTTAGTAAGCGAAACGATACATTCAAGTTCATGTTTTACAGCAAACCAAAGAACCACAAATGGAAAATCCAGCGAGTAGTTTTGGTGTGTGGTGTGAATTATGTGGTGAAAATAACTTAGGTGATGTCAGAATTCAGGAAGTTGGAGAAAGTGGGGGTCCATCGCCAAAACCAAATAGTGTTTACCAGCGGAAAGCTGAGGTGAAGAGCTTTTTCTTGTAGGAAACTCAAATCTACCATCTTTCCCATATGACTTGAATGCAACATAATATTCCAGGTGTATGGCCACGTAGCCAGGGTAGGTATGCCAACAACACACACACACACACACACACACACACACACAGAGATAGTGCTACAGTCAGACTTCATGTGATTTAAGGCTTTAACAATGCACCTGAGCGCATACCTGAAACTCAAACACACACGCACAGGCTGCGATCTGTGCTGCAGCTGGGCTGGCCTGGCAGACACACACACACAGTCCATCTGCCCATGGCCATAGCTGTGCAGACTGTGTGAAATACTGGAGGAATGTGGAGGGTTCTAAGGCTGACAGTAGGCTTAGACACACACACACACACACACACACACACACACACACACACACAAAGATAGACAACCTGGGACTACCAGAGACAGAAGGAGAGGCTATACACAGTCAGGAAAGAAGGCACCACCGTTATACCTTTTGACAAGAAGCTGCAGGCCCAGTGACAAAAAGGACAACAGCGAACCTTTTTTTCTGACTGTTTGTCCTGACTGGTCTGAAACATACTGTCCTCCCAACCACCACAAAAACAGGAGGGCAAAATAGGATTCAGGTCTATAACGGCATGAATCAGAAAAAAAAGCATGTTACACTGAAAGATCTTCTTCCCTGCACCAGGTCACATTCACTAGGAATCTGTTAGTGCCCTCTGATCTACTGACCCTGATGCTCAGGATCAAGAAGCGTGACTCATTTTAAACAACCAGGGGTAGCTTCAACACTCACACCTTAGATTGAATAATTGCATTTTTAATTAATTGCAATTAATTACAATATTACTGTGACCAAATAGAGAACTTAAAAAAAACAGACAATGAAAGAGAAGGGAGGTTATTAATAGGAACTAGACCAGTCGTCTAGAGTCTAGACAGGTCAGGACTGACCCTCTGAGGAGATTAGACTAGTATTATTAGCCTGCATACCATCCGACCCCCACTCTATTCATGACTCATCTACTCTGGGGAGAAAAGTCTGCCCAAATGACACTGTGATAAGAGAGAGCGGTGACTGTCCAGGATTACAGTGTGGTGTCTCTGAAGGACGTCTGCAGAGAATTAGAGGTGTTGTCTTTGAAGCTTACGCAAGAGAAACACAACAGAGTAGAGAGAAGAGACTTGGCTTCAGAGGAGGGGTCTGACTACTGCTAAGTACTTTAATGATACAAGTTTGTCCCTGCAGCCTCAGGCCTGGGGAGGCAGCTGGAGTCTTCTGGGAGGGTTTGAACCAGACACTGATCCTCTAATTTTAAGTCATTATAAGTCACTATGGAGTGACTTATGTCAGCTAAATGAGTAAAATGGGTCCCCTGGTTCAAACCTGATGCTCAAACTTTGTCCCTGCTTTCCTGTCCCTCTGCTACTGTGCTGGACTTGGCTGAGACTTCACATCCTGAACAGAGTTTACCAAATTTCAGTTTCATCTAATCTAATCTAGAAACCCTGGGCCCCATTCATTTAATTAATTCATACTAATACAATGCCGGACATTTTTTATTTTCTTGGTAATCTGGTGGTGGACTGATTTGACAAACTTGGATGGTGTTATCTTGGATAATCGAACATTTTGAAATAAATGTTTTTCTTGTAATAAGCCCACAGCCTATTAGCCTTTTATATGATTTCTTTTCAGTTCCATTCTCAGAGCCAGTGGCACTAAAGTGTTCAAGAGGACGTGTGGATAAATCCAAATGAATATACATAAATAATCCCTTCTGGGCTGAACCTGTGCATTTCAAACATCAAAGGATCGTGGCAAGCTTGTCTAATTAGAATAGCGCCTTGATCTGTTGGCACCTCTCTAAAGAAAGGTGTAGTCATGTCTAGAAATTAGTTTGTGGAGGAGTAAACTTAAACAGGCCTGGTCATAATCCAGCTAACTATGAATAAGCCTGTGATGTTGGAGGTTTGAGTTTAAGGAGCTCTGGTAACAAGTTAAGACTACATTTTAAACTTTTAAACATTTCAGTCTTTTGGCTGACACAGGTATCCAGAGCAACGTACAACGAGTGAGCCGACAAGCGTTCAATGTCTTGCTGGAGGACGTTTTGACAGGACACACGACACTGATCAAGATGAACCTGTGACCTTATTATGTTATTCTCTAGCCTCAAGCTATAGCTTCTTCTGACTTCCTCCCTAACTACTGTATTTCCTCCAAACTGCTGTCCTGTATCCATACTGTGACTGTGATGTAAATAAAGTTGTCAAAAACAGGGGCTGGAGGTTTAGTCCTTCAGGTGCGATGGCAACTAATAACACAATTACCATGGAAGCAACACACTGCATTAAGCAGTGTGTTTCCCGTCACGCCCTGTGCAGGAAAGAGACGCAGACATCAGGCAAGCGGAGCAGAGACTCACGGCTTCTGACTGAAATTAGCCACACAAGTTCATGGCTGCTAGGTTGATGGTTGAACTTGGACCAGGACACAGAAGCACAAAAGCCTGAAGTTTGAGGGAGCGTGGGATGACGCTTGACTCCCTCAGCTTTCTTTGTTGTATTGTACTAGTTCAGAAATCGGATCTCCAATCCAGTCATCCAAGACTTCGATAACAAGCATTTTAGCAGGAACAAAGACAAAAAACAAAAAACAAAGACATTTCCTGATTTTTCTTTTGAATCCCAAACAAAAGGGACACCCAGCGGTCTGAGAGCTACTGCCTACCACACCTTGCAGGAAATAGCTCTTAGACCATGATCCAATCCCTCCTCCTTGGTGGATTCCCCTTTTACTTCTACAGTCACATGGAGACAACAGCTCTCAAGCAACAAACGCATACAAACACCGCGCTAGAGAACATCAGACTTTTGCAACCCTTGATCAAAAAACAAGAGGCTCAGCCAAACTTTAAAAATGTTTCTGAGGTTACATCTACAGTAAAGGACGCGGCACAGATGGCCTTTGTTTTCCGACTACATGGAATGCTCCTCTTCAAGATTTGCATCTGCCCGATATAATCTCCACCTTTGGTTTTCGTAAATGTCATCAGGAGCTCATGTCAATTATGACAGGACGATGAAAGAGGTGAAGCCAACATCAACAAACCAGCTGGAAGTACAACAGGCCAATTATTATATAATGACAACTACATAACTAGCAGCCAGGTCAACAGGAAAGGCTGTCTGTCTGTCTGTCTGTCTGTAATCACACTTCATTAATATTTGTATTTTCTATACAGCATACAATACAGCCATCTAGAAAAGACCGTCCCATTACCCTTAAGACCCCTTATTGTACCTTATGTATGTATGTATGTATGTATGTATGTATGTATGTATGTATGTATGTACAGTTATCTATTTTGTTCTTACTTAAGTAGGTTTTCGGCTCCAGCCCTCATCCTCATCTGTTTGATGATCTGCTGGTTGAGACTGGCTCGCTCATTCTGCAGTTTGCTTCGTCCAGTCTGAGCGAACCGGTTACAGCCCTGAGGAGAAGACAAGGAGATGGACAAACATGTTAGATGAAGAGAAACATTTATTTAAATGGGATGAATAGAGTGAGGTTCCTGCAAAAAAAAAATCAAAAAATTGATAAATATTGATTTCCCCCATTGCAGTTGTTTCGTCACCAAGTCATTTTCTTCCCGTCAAAGATATTCAAGTAATTAATTTCACTTTGATATGTGAGCTTTCTGCCAAACAGATTATTAAAAATTAAATAATAAACAATTATACTGGACTATGTGAATAATTTTCTTTCTATGCACCATTGGAAATACAGTATATCTGCAAATACAGCCTATTCAAAAAAATGTTATATGTATTTGGAAACTTAAAATATATTTGAATGAATGTCTTTACAGATGGTTCAGTTTTGTTGTATTGTTTTAAAGCATAGTGTAGCATATGTCCAAAACATATTATGTAAAATGCATTTATTTGTAGTGGCTTGAGTTCAGATGCTCATAAACATTTAGTTTGAATGGAACTGAAACTTTTAACTTTTATGAATGGTTGAATTAAATGAAACCACTGAGAAATATCTGAATAATCTAAAGAAATCCGTTTCTTTAAATGACAGATTTACACTCAATAAATATTTCAAATGAAAAGTCCGCTACATGCACAAACACATTTAGCATAATTTGTATTTAAGTGTATATGACATTTCTTTCTTTCTGTACTATTCCACAGAATATATTTTTATATTTAACCTGGTTAGTCCCACATATACTACATTTACATAAACTACATTGTTGGGCATTTTAAAAAAACTCTTAAGATCAAAGTTGGACTCATTTTGTCTAAGGTATTGAAAGTGCTACACCTTGCCATACGCAATTCAAACCCATTCTCCCTCTCTGTTTACACCTTGCAGTCCATCTACTTGTACTTTGTCCCTATCAAAACTGCAAGGGGCCCAACCTTACTGAGTCAACAGACCGTCAGTCACAGCGATAGAGATATGCTGTCCACAAACATTCACAGAGACTGACTCACAGCAAAGGTCTGTACATTACCTGCTTCAAATACTGTATGATGCAAGCAGACCAGTCGGCTCAGTAAAACTGGTTTGTTTACAACCCTTGACAATGTGACAAATAGAACTTGTAGTCATTTATCAGACTTTTTGAGGTCAACAGTACAATAAGCTCACCAAGTCGCCAATAGTTTCCAGCTTTCTCACAGAATCACTTCACGTAAAAACAAATCAAATGGTTTATCTGCAGAAACATTTGCCAAGTAATAAATGCCCAATGTTATAAACCAATAATAAATAAATCAATGTTTTGCTGCTCTTCGTCACCAATTGATATAGCACAATAGTTAGTTTCACACTTCCAGTTTGTTTAGAATAAATGGAAGAAGAACTGGGTAGTTAGGGTAGTTACAGTAGCATGAGCAGCGACAGCCACCATGACTGAACAGACACAGAAAACAGCATTTTACATGTTAGTCATTTAGCTGATGCTGACTTACTAAACAATGACTGAGGGCATGGGGTGGGTGTGTCAGTGTCTTGCTCGAGGACACTTAAACAGTCAGGACACATGGTTGCCGTGACAACCTGTGACATAACAGTAGGGTTTCTCTGACCACCCTGCCCGTGGTGACATTATGTACTTGGGTGTTCCCACATTAAACAACACAGTGACCTGCAAGTCTAATGATTAACCCTTTAGACAAATAAAAGTCTCATTAATAACATAATAAAGCGGTTAGGGGCGGGGCTTGTCTGGGCGTCGGCTGTTGCAGGGCGATGTGAGTCAGGGTGAGCACATGGCTGGAGAGGACAGCAGTATGTAAATAAATACACCAATCATTACATCAAAGAGAGGAAGTGATGGTCGACGTTTTTATCAAACCTTTATTTGCACTGATAGTGTATAACTCACCTTGCTCTATAAGGAATTAAACCCCCAACCAACCCTGGCAGTGTTAGTGCCCTGTGCTACCCATTGAGCGACATGGGGAATCAAACCCCTGACCCTGGCAGTGTTAGTGCCTTGCTCTACCCATTGAGCCATATAGGGAATTAAACCCCCGATCAACCCTGGCAGTGTTAGTGCCCTGTGCTACCCATTGAGCCATATAGGGAATCAAACCCCTGACCCTGGCAGTGTTATTGCCATGTGCTACCCATTGAGCCATATAGGGAATTAAACCCCCACCAACCCTGGCAGTGTTAGTGCCTTGCTCTACCCATTGAGCCATATAGGGAATTAAACCCCCGATCAACCCTGGCAGTGTTAGTGCCTTGCTCTACCCATTGAGCCATATAGGGAATCAAACCCCTGACCCTGGCAGTCTTAGTGCCTTGCTCTACCCATTGAGCCATATAGGGAATTAAACCCCCAACCAACCCTGGCAGTGTTAGTGCCCTGTGCTACCCATTGAGCCATAAAGGGAATCAAACCCCTGACCCTGGCAGTCTTAGTGCCTCGTGCAACCCATTGAGCCATATAGGGAATTAAACCCCTGACCCTGGCAGTGTTAGTGCCTTGCTCTACCCTTTGAGCCATATAGGGAATTAAACCCCCAACCAACCCTGGCAGTGTTAGTGCCTTGTGCAACCCATTGAGCCATATAGGGAATCAAACCCCTGACCCTGGCAGTG
>CABFOS010114194.1:0-11592 GCA_900660315.1 Diretmoides pauciradiatus
TCAGTCCCCAGGGTCAGATCATGGTGTCGGCGTCGGCCCTGCAGCAAGGAAACGTTACTGTGACAACCGTGAACCCCACCCAGATGGTAGCAGGTATGACTCCCCCACGCCCTTCCCCCAACCGATTTTTCTTTACAGCTGCTTTTTGGGGACAGACGACAATTATACATATCTGATTTCTTCTGTCTTAGGATTTCTTTGCTATTTTTCTTCATTTTTTTGGAATACTCACTAATTTCATATTTATGATTTCTGCCTTCCGACTATGTTTCCTGTAAGGGTGCGCTCTTCACTTTTTTTGGTGAAGAAACGCTGCCTCAACTGCATTTCTTTTTTGCTGATAATTTGAAAATGTGTTTAATGCATAATGACCAGCTGCAGTAGCTTCCACTCTCTGCAAACTGTACTTCCTTCCAGCTGTCAGATTGGCTGTGTTGTGGCGTTTCTGCTGACTCTTTATGACCAAAGTAACAACTATCACCTTTTCTACCGCTATTCTCCATTTACATCCTGGTTATTGTCGTCGTTAACTGGCAGCTGTCCGCCAGGGCTTTCCACAAGTATATGGAGTAGCCAGCCAGTGAGGAAAAGTAGCCAGCTAGGGGGGTTCATGTTCCCCCCGGAGACAAAAATTGGCCGTAAATGCCCAAATTTGGTGCCTCTGGCACATTCTGATGCCACTATTCCATCATATACAACTCCACACCTACTGTATGGGCAGTAAGCAGGTGTGATTTATGGATGAAAATTCACTTTGTTAGACACAAAGCAGGAGAATATTACTCAATGACAGGATAACCAAAAATGTTATGTAAAATGCATGGATAAAATGTATGATGTGAAAAAAACATATACCTGATCATACCGCAGAATGTTCTATTACGTCATATTTTACTTTTAAAACATGATTTGGGGCATCTGACATTAATTTGCATAATTGGTCAATGGCAAAAAAAATACAAAAGCGTTCTAGGACATTTAACTGTAAAATGACAGTATGAGGCCTTAGAGCCTCATATGACATAGACCTGTTACTTTGACAACATTGCCTGTTTTATTGTGTTTTAGTGTGTTTGCAATGCGTTTAGAGATCGCTCTGCTGTTTAAAGCACAATCTAAATAAAGATAATTCATTCATTCGTCCATTCATTAAGCCGATAAACGTCTGTTTGGCATATATGGAAAATGCAGCTTTCCGTGGACTTTTTAATACTTACTGCGCAATCGTCAAGTTGCTGCCATCGGTGTTGAAGTAGCCCCTTTTTTTGCTTTTTGCAACGCAAGCATCTCGGATTGGTTCGTTGGGATTCAACCCCTTTCACGTGATTAAATCAACCTTCAGCCCTTCAGAGTAAAACACAGCATGCATCTGTCTTGTCTGTATCTTTTCACTGCAACTCTGCATGGAGATTACTTACTTTGTAACTTAGGATGATAAGACAGGTGGATTTTACATCGCTAAGCTGCACTAGGCAAGATTTTTGCCTAGTGCAGCTTTAAAAAAAAACTATGAAAAAAGTAAAATCCCAATAGTGGGAATTTGCTCTTACTTCCTGCAGTTTGTTGTCCTGATCACATCCTGGACTCTTATGCTGCTTTCCCACTGGTACTGGTTCAACTCTACTCACCTCTTGGTTTTCCATTGGGTAAAACTTGTGGATAGTTGTGGACTACTTTTTTTTGGTATCCCCTCTGTCGGGGTTCCAAGCAGGCTGAGGCGATACCGAAAGGTGATGTGAAAACACAGCAGACTACTGATTGGTCAGAGAAAATCGTCACTAGGATCATTGCTGCGTCAAGCCAGGTTGAGCAAGTGAAATGGATCTCTTTTAATCTTTTGAGTCACTATTGAATTGCATTTTGTTTGTAGTTTAGCCTGTTAAATTAAATGTGTCTCTTAAGTTGCTAGAAATAGATACCAAATGGATAAATCTTCATTAATAAAGAAAAAAATCCAGCGGCTTTAAATTATTTTCCTGTATCTTCCAATTATATGCTCCATTCCTATATATTGTGACAAAACCAAATCTGCGTAATTTGAAGCAAGGAGATTTTTATTGAACAGCCTGGCTATGACGACCAGCTACATTGGGCTAGCCTCGAATATACCCCGGGGTAAAAAACAGGCTAGCCCACTTTAACCCCGGGTGTAGTCTGGGCAGGGGGTTACTGTGGGCTGCTACACCTGCTATGCTATACCATGCAGTGGAAATGCGGCATTAGATGTTGTCATCTTCTAAGTGTGTGTGTGTGTGTGTGTGTTCCAGGTGGCACGGTCTACCAGCCTGTTACAGTCGTCACTCCTCAGGGCCAGGTGGTAACACAGGCCCTCTCTCCCGGGACGTTACGTGTCCAGAACAATCAGGTACTTGTCCTCTCGTCAGCTCTGCACACTTCAAAATAGGAGAGGAAAAAAATCTTGTCACTGCAATGTTGGTGCTGAAGTTTCTCATTTACACTGTGGGTGATTCTACTGGAATGGTTCAGATTTGGTTGGGGAAACAAAGTAGAAATTATATTATTATAAACATGGAAGAGAATGTGAAGGAAAGGTGGAATACATTCATACATCATTTCAGGACCTAAGATAAAAGATGTAACTTGTCTTTTTTTAAATCTACAGATTTGTGTTGGTAGTGACTGTTCTCTCTCATTGGTAATAGTATTTTAATTACACATTGTCTGCAGTACATAATTGCATCACATTGTTTATGTTAATTTTATTGAAACAATGTGCCATCAGTTTCTATCATTTTGAGCAGAAATCCAAAACCATTAACATGTACTCATACAATGTATTAAACGTGTTTTTTAAAATGAGTTATTTACTTTACCAGAGAAATGATGGCAGCTCTTAAAGCCAAACACTGATTTTCACATTTTGGCGCATGTTTACAAAATGTACTCACCATGTGGCTATGATGGTTTTCTGTTATTGGTCAGCACCCACTAGAGAGACATGGTCCAGGTTAGACACACTGCCAACCACTGTTCATAAAATTATATTGAACACTGGACCAGTCTTCAAATCCAGTCACAAAATTAGGCCTGGAAACACCTGTTATTGGATGATGGATAAATGAGTCTCTGCCCGCTCAGCTCCAGCTGCAGTTTCACCAGGACTTGAACCTCTTCAATCACGACGACACTTCGTCCAAGAACAAGCGCGGCGTCTTACCCAAGCAGGCCACCAACGTCATGCGCTCGTGGCTCTTCCAGCACATCGGGGTGAGTCTGTGTGTGTCCAGTCTACCCATTAACCACGTCGGACTGAAATCAATCAAAACACTCACACACGTTTTCTTTGTTTTCTTTTCACAGCACCCGTATCCGACAGAGGATGAGAAGAAACAGATTGCCACTCAGACTAACCTGACGCTCCTACAGGTCAATAACTGGTGAGTCAGCGAGACCCCTGAATAGATCAGTGTTAACGTGTCTAAAGATTAGATCGTGACAAGGAAAACTTTGGTCATAATGATCAAAAGGAATAGTGATCATTTCTGAATACATCTTCATCCAGTACTTAGTCTTTCCTGACTCCATCCTGTCCCATCCTGTCTCCAGGTTTATAAATGCGAGGAGGCGGATCCTGCAGCCCATGCTGGACGCCAGCTCCTCTGAGACGCCCAAAACCAAGAAGAAGACACCTCAGAACCGGCCGCTGCAGCGCTTCTGGCCCGACTCCATCGCCACGGGAGGAGTCACCCAGCAGCAGGTCACCATGCCAGACGGTACGCAGCAACGCCAGAGAGTTTCTGTTTGACCAGCTTAGACCATATAAGACCAGCATGGTATTGATTTCTCAACTGGTGGTTCCTTGTCCCTCCATGTCACACTCTGCTACTGTGGCTGTAGTTTATGCTGCGTTCAACTGACGTGGGAATGTTCGTAGGAGCTCAAATGAACGACCTGGAAGTGATATAAACTTGTTTTTGATGTATTCTTATTAAAACCGACTAGAAATAGGCTTTTGAATATGGGTGTTTGGCACCTTTTAACCCCTGATGTGTTTTCATCCCAGAAGATGGTACTGAGATTTAAGTGTTTGTATTGCATCCTATCCTCTTCTCCCCCTCCCTCATCTCCTTTCCCAGGTACGATGGTGACGATGAGCGTGGAGGGTCTGCAGAGCTTGACGTCGGACGGCGCCACGCTGGCGGTGCAGCAAGTGATGATAGGAGGTCACAGCGAGGACGAGTCGGGGGATAGCATGGACGAGGATGATGATGGTGACATGGCCGGGCTGGGCCTGGACAACAGCGACTCTTTGCAGTAGACACACACACACACATGAGAAAAAAGCCTACATGTACACTATTATCTTAAACAGTCACACTGAATATACACACACACACACACACACACACACACACACACACACACACACACACACACAATAGGTTTACACAGAGCACAAAACCACAGGACGTGCGGCGCGGTCCCACCCCCCTCCACTGAACAGCGGCGTATGTTGTGTGTGTGTACTTCAGGAGTTTCATTTCAGAAACTGTTTTTTATTCTGTAGTCAACGTAGGCGAGTGCACTTTTTTTGTATTGTTATATTGTAAGCTCAAAAAGATGTAAGCAAACAACGGAAGCAAGAAAAGAAAAAAAGAAGTGTTAAAAAACACCCAAAGCAAGTTTGTACGCTCAGTTAATAAATGTTGAATGATTTCCCTCCCCCCTTCATCCCCTTTAACTCATTTTGGATGCCAACACTTTCAAGTTGTATCTGTAAGGGTCTGTCTTCACCTTTTGCATGCTTGTGTTTGAGTAGACGTGCACACTCTTATGATGGACTCCACGGCTCCCACAATGGGCCCTGCAGGGCCCCACGAGGAGAGAGAGAAAAAAGGAGAGATGCTTATTTTTATATACAAACATAAGAAGTAATGAGTGTTATTTTGTTTGTTTTGTTTTTGTGTTCTCTCTTTGTTTTGTAAGGAATATTTATGTACAGATTCATTATTAAAGCTAGCGACCCTGTTTTCCAGGGTTCAAAGTTTTCTAAGAAACAAAAAAAAGAAATTGAATGACGATGAAAATTGCTATGTAAATTGGTTTTAAACTTAGGATACTAAAAAGGCCTTACCTATGTTCTTTTGTAAAGAAAACTAGCCAAGAAGCACAGAAAGAAAGCCTTTTAGTGAAATTAGTCAAGACACTAAACTGCAGAACACTTGTCTGGGTTAATAAGGTGCAGAGATCCCAAGTTGTCTCGCACAGTAACTTCATCCGTGCTCTTTTCTAAATACAAGTTTTACCCCACATTGTGTATACAACACATCTTGTGTTTTTAATTATTTTACGATAGTAGCATAGACACCACTCCTCTCAAATGCACAATCCAGAACACTATGCTAATCACACAATCACAAGGGGCTGTCGTGGAAATCCCTGGATAGGCAGTATCCACATTATCAGATACAAACGCAATCCTTGGCAAGAAATAGTTTGCACGCATTAATCTTTATTTATGTACACGTACATGCATTGAAAACAGAGAGCAGTTGAAAGTTGGACTCCCCCTTTCATTTACCTGCCTGAAGGACGTGGGAAGCGCTGTCGCCTCGTCGGTCCCTCTACCACTACAGACAATCTGTAGTGAAAGATTTATCAATTTATCAATTTGTTGATAATGCACAAATTGGGGTGCCTCTTGTTGGAATTCTGTACATTGTCTGTCAGTAGTTATGTCTTGTAAAGTTCAGACGTGAAACCCCAGTGGACTGAAGTTCTTGTAACTCTGGGTGGGCCTCAGCTGAGCTCTCTGTTTCTCACTCGCGTCTCCGTCTCGCTTTTTACAAACCGTTCACTTTTCTCGTCTGTTTTGCCTTAGAGCTTTCTATTTTGGAATAAACGATGCCTAACTCTCTGTTGTCCAGCGTCTCTTCATTCTGCTCTCTCCGCTTTTGCCTCCAAACATGACTTGTTTGGTTCAAAGACAGTTTATTTCTCTGTAGGTTTTTGTCAAGGTGTACTTTTGCTTGAGCTTTTGCTTGAGCTTTCACATGCTTTAACATCCTGCCCAGTAGTTACCAATCAATTTGCCGTGTCATACACATTTCCAATAAAACAATCTAGTATATACAGTAACTGATTGGTTGGTTCAGTTGTCTGTGGTGGCCGTCACAGAACTGCGAGCCTCTTCTCTCTGAAAGACAAAGACATGGAAAACTTTAACAGAAGATGATAGAGTAATGATCCATGCCTCTAGAAGAACAGTCTGCTGAATTAAATTTTGTTTAATAATCTGTGAACTTGTCATATGAATTGTTTACTACTCTGTCATTGATGGATCAGTGATCAACCTCTACCAGGTCATAACGTGTTTCCATTTTCTGTTTTCAAAGAAATTAAAATTTAATATTAGTGATAATAGCAATAATCTGCTTGTACTGCCACTACAACTAGTACTACTAGTACAACCACCAGTACCAAAGGACTTTTACTATTGAGTACTATTACTTTCACTTCTAGTGCTCTTACCACCACTGTTACTACTACTCCTGCTGCTACTAGTACTACCAATACTACTCTGGGCTCCTGACCTCCATCTGTTGGCGGATCCAGTGCAGCGACTGTGTGATGCGAGTGTAAACGCCTGGCTTGTTCCTCTCAGCGCAGCCCATTCCCCAGCTGGTGGCCCCAACCAGCTTCCACACTGAGTCCTCGCAGGCCAGAGGACCCCCACTGTCCCCCTGGGGAGAGACACAGGTACTCACCATGCAAATATGTGTCTATACAGAACACACTGTTAGGCATGTTTATTAAGGGGTTGAAGGTCTGAAGCTCGGCCTCTCGTGGGTTATTACTTCAATAAAAGCTTCCCCGTCTGTACCTGACAAGAGTCGGTTCCCCCCTCCAGGTATCCAGCGCAGAGCATCCAGGGGGAGATGAAGCCCTGGTAAACCCCCGGCTGGCTGCAGGACTTGGTGGAGATGAGCGGCACCTGGGCCGACTGCAGAGACACGCTGGCCTCTCCTGGGATAAGAGAAGCGACGTCGTTCTAGGTGTTTAGGTCTCAGTCTAGAGCGGCGGTTTTCAAACTGGGTCACACAAAGTGTGAAAATTTTATCAAATTTTATTTTTTATACATTTATAAATAAAGTTGAAAATAATGCTTCATACTGTATGCTCTTTTACTGGCTTTCATTTCACTCACCAAGGCTATTGAAATAGGCATATGTACAAATATATATATGTTTATAGATATCCAATAACAATATGATATGTTGAATATGTTTATGCATTGTAACACTAATTAATCAATAAATTAATGAATTAAAAAAGAACAATGTGAAACAAGAAATGTGTTTCCAATATTTCACTCAATAAGATATTTGGTGGGTCCTGAAATAGATTAGTCCTCTATAGGTGGGTCCTGGCACAAAAAAAGTTTGGGAACCCCTGGTCTAGAGAACAGCGAATTAATTGGACGTAATGAAGCACTTATACTGGACCCAAATATGAAATGTAGTGAATGTAGTGCTTCAGGCGAGGGACTGGAGGTTCACATCCTGCCGACTACAGACTGCTGCTCTGTGCCCTAGTCGTCTTCCTGCTTCTACAGCAGCTTTAGTTTCTCTTGATCTAAAGCTGCTTCAGAGGCTTTCCCACCCTGGCAAGACTCACTCACCCGGAGAAACACTAAACTCTTTGATACGTGGAATTCATTGGCATGAAAATGGTCAAATAGCTATTGAATATCAGCACAAATATTGGCTACCAGCAGCTTCAGTCTAAAAAGCCATCGGTCAAACCCTAGTTCATACATACACACTCAGAGTATAAATACAATAGAGCAGGGGTTTTCAAAGTCTGAGGCTGTGGGCCTCCCCTCAGACAAGGCTTGGAAAAAGGCGACCCCCCCTCACAATTAGGTTACTTGCTTAGTTTCACTCAATTCCTGGATGTCTATGGGATCATGATTATGTTATCTGATCCCATAGACACTCAATTAAACCAAGATAGCCTCATATTGCTGTTTGACATAACTTCAGACTACACCAGATACATCAAAACATCTGTCCTATGGCATTTGTTTTCTGACTCTTGTAAAGTGGGAAAACCAGTAGAATACCCCAAAACTACTGAATCTCTGAACCATCTCTTTAACCAAATCACACATATTTAGGTTATTCTATGTGATCTCCTTTTGATAACTAATGTAATATTTTTTCACTTCCATTCACTGAGCCTCCCCTGAAACTGATTGGAGCCCCCCTGCGGAGGCCCGCCTCACACTTTGAAAATCTCTGCAATAGAGTATCTCAACTTTATAAATACATTAACACAATTAGTTTTCCAGGCTCATTAACAGTCACACTATTGTCAGGTGGGACATTCTGTGATTGTGTGCTTTGACATAAATCCATGCTTCTAGTAGCAGCTTTTACGCTAAACGCTGAGATGTTGGTTAATTAAATTGAATTTATTTAAAGCAACCAACCTCCATCCTCTGTCGCACCCCACCCTGAGATCCAGCACATGGTTCCCTCTTCAAACTGCTCCCCAAAGTTCGGCAGGCAGATCGGCTCCACAAAGCCTAGAAGAGGACTGAAATGAACGACGTGTCCCAGTAGCACCTGACTCACAGGAAACCGTGACGATTATCAATACAATGACTGAACTGTTCAACAGACAACTGTGAGAACTGAAAATGTAAAAGGGTTTGTGGCTGAAGTCCAGCTGCTAGAGAGGAGCCAGTATCAATAATTGATGTGGGCTTGAAGGTCATCAGGTCACATCCCCGGACCCTCCCGGTGTGAATGTGAAGCGGCGCTGGGTGAATAAAAGGAGGCCTGTACCGTTGAAAGCCAGCGGCTCGGCCAGTTTCATCAGCGCAATGTCATAGTCGAGCGCTTTGGGCCGGTACCAGCCATGGTAGATGATCTGCTCCACGACCAGAGACTGGGCCCCATTCACCGGCTGCTCTGTCAGCCCAACATGCACTACCCACAGAGAGGGGTCTGCAAACCTAACGAAGGAGAAGAGACGGGTCAGTACATGTGAGTGTTTGAGTGTAATAATATACAAGGGTGGAATCACAGCTTTACATTCAAACTGTCCAAACACAATCCAATCAGGGTTTTCTAACCAAAGGTCACACAACTCTACAGCAGCTGGTTGATGGTCAGAGTTTTGGTAACCTGTCATCCCACCAGGTTAGAGAGTCCAAACCAATCTGGTTCCAGTCTGTAACTTGATCTACCATGATGGACTTGTCTGCTCTTCTCTGGTGTTCATACCAGTTAAGAACACATGAAGAAACATCTGAATATGACATCAGTTCAGTGTTGTTATGCTAGGCTTTCTAAGTCTCCTTCTACCCATAATGCCTTGTGTTTTGGGGTGGTTCCCTGTAGTTGGTTGGATTCCGTTCTCTCTCCTAACGAACCACCACAGTTCTCTTGCTAGAGGACAGATGTTTTCAGGCATCTCGGTCGGTTAGTTAGTGAATGTCGTCGTTCTCACCTGGAAACCAACTGAACTAAAAGAGGAAACGCTGCAGAGTTTGAATAAAGCCAAAATCAGATGCTCTTTCTTTGTCTCTTTTGACAGCTGAACGGCAAACACCTTCCCGCGGTGCCCCTCGTTAGTACCCCACGTCACTATCCAGAGACACTGAAGAGGGATGCTAAGTTTGCCAATCGAGGGCCATCACCCAGGCTGGTGTTTGGCGGCAACAGCAGCAGGCGGGACGAGAGAGCCGGTGGAGCTTGCTCTGCCGGCCCTCAACCCAGAATACTGCTGCTGAACACCAAAGGGCTCACCTCCAGCAAGATCGACGTTTCTACGTCATCGAACATCTGGCTAATACCACCAAGGCCCTTGTCATCCTCCTCCAGGAGACCCACTGCATCTCAGCAGATAAGCTAGTTTCCAAACTTCGCTCTAGCTGGGTCTACCTTAAGCAGGAAGCACGGCCTCGCTACGTTCGTCCATCAAAGGTTGAGCTGGACTCTCGCCGACCAATCTCCGGCTGACTGTAAGATTGAGTGGCTGTGTGTGGACGTTGCAGGATATAAAATCATCAACGCCTACAAGCCTCCACCCTCGCAAATCACACCAGTGCATCTTCGAGTTTTCCCCCACCCCTGTCTCTATGCTGGTGACTTCAATTGCCAGCATGAAGACTGGGGATATAGTAACAACACATCTGACAGAGACAACCTGGCTGTCTGGGCAGCTAACAACAGTCTGGCTCTGTTGTACGATCCCAAGGGCGCAGCCAGTTTTCACTCCGGTCGATGGAACACTGGGACAAATCCTGACCTGGGATTTGCGAGCGTCGGCGTTGATAACCGGCTCCCTGATAGACGCGTGCTAGGAAAGTTCCCACGGTCCCAACATCGACCCTCGCTGATCACTATGTCGAAACTCGTGGACCTCGTCCTGAGTGAGCCGGTGAAGTGATGGAACTTCTGAAAGGCCAACTGGAAACGCTATCGCCTCTTCACCAACAAATCCACAAGGCACCTCCCATCACCTTACACCAACAAAGTGGACAAGGCATACTGGGACGTCTGCGGCATGCTGGTGAAACAGCTACAAACCAGGTTGGGATGTGAGAACCTTTACTGTGCCTTCCTCCGAGCCCCTGCGGGGGCTGAGTCAGACAGACTTGCTTCGGCCCTGCTGTCAAGACTCAGCCGGAGAAGGCAGGAGCGCTGGGAGGAGGCCATTAACTCCATCGACTTTTCGCATTCCAGCTGCAAGGCATGGAGTATCTTGAACAACCTCGCTGGTAGGTCCAGACACTCCCCTCGTCACTGCCCCATTTCTGCAAATAAAATCACATCACAATTTGTGAAAAGTGGGACATACGAGGACAAAGACCGCGAGTCGTCACGACTCATGGCAAAAGAAGTGTCAGACCTCTGGAAGGCCCCAACACCTAGCAGTGACAACATCTCCGGGGAATTTACTCCAGAGGAGTCCGCTGTTGCCCTCCAGCATCTAAAGCCAGGGAAAGCTCCGGGGCCTGATTCCATCTGCCCGGAGCTTATACTCCATCCCGCACCCACCCTGAAATCTTGGTTAAGAGCGTTCCTCTCCTCCGGCTTGCGCCAACTCAAGATCCCCAACATCTGGAGAAGAGCCCTAGTTGTCACGACCCCAAGAGTTACCGTCCCATCTCTCTACTATGCATCCCCTTCAAGATCCTCGAGCGACTCATCTACGCCCACATCGAACCAATTGTCAACCCGCTGCTCCCAAAGGAGGAGGCGGGTTCTGACGTTGAGGACAGCTTTTCGGCTAAGAAGAAGGCCGGAGAGCCTTCTTTATAGACCTGACGGCTGCCTACGATACCGTATGGCACTCCGGCCTCACCTGCAAGCTGCTCCGCCTGCTGCCGGACAGACACATGGTCAGTATGATCATGGAGCTTGTCCAAAATCGACGAATCAACGACGCCTTGCGCATCGTGACAGGATGCCTGCCACTGTGGACAACCTTTCCATTCTTGCAGGCATCCAGCCCGCTGGACCACGTCATGCAGGAGTCACAGCACGTCTCGCTGGGCCGTGGAGCCTAACCCTCTGCTTCACGATAAGCTCGCTGTAACAGCGGAGCCCCCCCCCC
>CABFOS010114204.1:0-11990 GCA_900660315.1 Diretmoides pauciradiatus
TGACACAGAGTGCTGTGCCACTGTCACTGTGTTGACTGGTAAGGAGGTGTTGCCTGTGCACTGCACCATACCAAATGTTACTTTACTGCTTGGTGTGCATATTTTTCTCACTGGAGAACCCAAGCACATTGCCCTCTTCTGTCATCCACCGCCCCACCCTACCGCACACACTTTGTGTCCTGCATATTATATTAGTGCGAGCTTAAATGACCCATCAGGCTCCAGCATGGTGGTGTTTGGGTTGCCACATCTATCAAATGAAAATAAGGAATACACTACTAGGCAGGGACGGGTCCGGGTCATGCACATCCAGGAGAAGATTGTTTTGGAAAACAGCTTTAAAATGCTAATGTCTGGTAATATTTGAGAGAAGGATTTAGCTTAATCACAAGTTTATCCCCAATAGTTTCCTGGACAGTATTTGCTTTTCAGGGTGTCCATGATCTGCTGCTTAACATATTGGGCCAGATTCATAAAACTCAGTGGTAACAGCATTGCACCACACAAAATCTGCTGCACGTTTTAGCTCATTGATAAAGTTCCTGTGGTAGTGATTAGCACACAGGAATCCATCACCGGTGCATTATCCTCAGCCATGTCCCAGGTGAAGACAATCTAATGTTAATGAGGTGTTACATACAGTACAGTATTTAAGAGTCACTAAGTGAAGGCCTGGAAAGCAAAATGGACATGTCATTACACCAAAGACAACCAAAAGTATCAGTAGAGCTACGTATTTTAACAGAAGTTCTGAAACAGATTTGGGAAAACAAATGCGGAACACATCTGGTATGTCTGGTGGGATTTTAAGGAGACAGATGTCACTTTATGTAAGAGGGCACTACTGCCACATGAAACGCAAACGGTAAAACAGGCCGATAACACACTTTATGAATGAGAAAACGTGATACCGCGACGTTATCTGTATCTGCCCTTAACATCACATTAAATCGGGCGGTGTGTTTTATTAATCTGTCCCACTATGGGATGAAATAAAATTGAACGTACCTCTTCACATATGACAAGTGGGCATGCCCCTCCTTTTGGTTCTGCATCCAATGCACATAATGTCAGCATGTATAACGGTACGGTAAGCCAGTTACACTAGCATTTCTAATAGTGATTGCAAATAAAACATGGTTTAAAGTGGCAAATAGTTTTTTATTAATGATAAGAACTAAGATACTGAAGCCAGTTAATCAAAGCAAAACATCAACACAAGTAACATTTATTCCCTAAGCTTGTCATGAAACTACTTAGAACTTTGTCTCACTCTGTTTTTTTCTCATTTCTAAATTCATGCCCTGCATATTCATAAATTGTGCAGGTTGTGTATTATGAATGTAATAACTAATATCTGCTTAAATAGATACATTATCATTAAAACCACTGAGACAGGAACATAGTCATTTCCATGATTAGTTTTACTGGAATCTAGAGATGCACCGATACTAATTTCAGAACTGATACATGAGTAGTGACTACTTTGTTGTGCATCCAATGCATTTATTTGCATGATCAAATTATACACTGATAATACTATATTGGTATAGGATATAGCTTCTCTGTTTTGGAGGGTTGGGGATGCCGCTCTGGCCTTTGTATGGATTGTTGTAGCATTTGCTGCTTTGCTTAGCTAGTGCTCAGCCATGCTCTTTAAGGTGATGTGACTGAAGGTGTTTTTGTTGTAAAAATTAGTTGTATTTAAATGTTTCATATTAGACCCCTCATGCGATACCTTGGCTTGCCACAGCGACCAGGCGGCTTGAAGGCAAACAGGGCTGGCGAGCGGCAGTAAATCCTGCAGACAGGCAGAACGGGTTAAGACAAGCAAGCAAACAAAGCTCAGCAGGCAGAAGTGCAGGCTAGACTCTAAACTGAATTGTTCCAAGACAAATCGTGACATGGCACAACGATCCAGCGAGGACTGGTTGTCCGAACTGGGTTTCTAAAGAGAAGTGGTGATGAGTGGATGGCGGGCAGGTGTGCGGGGCGAGGGAGAAAGAGAAAGCGAAAGAAGAGAGAGAGAGAGCGAGACAGTGAGAGAGAGACAGACAGAAGCGGAACAAATAGACAGACAAAACAAAAACACATCACTCATGCTAAAGAGGAGGAGTCAGGACATGAAATTGCTGCTGGACTCTGACATTTTGATTATGGCCTTTTCCTGAATCTCATGGCTTAATGTCACAATCTCTCTATAGGCGACTGAACATATCTTGTTATCGTGCAGCACACTTAGCAGTTCACCTTTAATTAATTCTTTCACACATTGCCATGCCTCCTGTGTTGGACAGGAGGGCTTGAGGAAGAGGCCATTTTTAAATCTCAGTCTGACTCCCGCTGCCCTAAGACCCGCAACTCCGTAACCCGGCAACAGCCAATGAGGACACACCATCACACAGAGGGAGAAAGATCACTGAGTTTTTTAGAATTAAACTGGTTTCATTATTACTGTTGTTACTGTTACTTCACACTCTCACTCAAGTAGGGAAACAGAACAAATCACGTTCCATATTCACTCAGTAAGAAACACAACATCTTGGTAACACTGAACACAGAGCTACAGGCTGAGTAGACGACAATCAATATAGCACTTTATGTTTTGGCAGAATGGAGTGATAAAATATGGTTTTGTAGCATTTAGGAGTTTTTAGGCTAGCGGGGACACAGGGATAGATTAGAACATAATATTCTGAAGGCACACAATAGAGAATGTTATTGATTTTAACCCTCCTTACTGTCTATCTTTGTTTTATGATTGAATTTAAGACTTTAAGACTTAATCACTTTTAATCCAAGTGTAGGCCTAGCACCCTCTAGCTTACGAGCCTAGCTGCAGCCTGAGTTCCTCCGGCAGAGTGTTTCTGGTTGCTCCTCAAGCAGAATAAGGGTGACCTAGCTTTCACTGTCAGGGCCCATAAACTCTGGAACAACCTGCCCAGAGAGATCAGGCTAGCCAGCCCTGTGTCATCTTTTAAATCTCTTTAAAACACTTAAACACACACTCTTGCTGTCTCATTCTCTCTCTTTCTTGCTCTCTCTCTTGCTTTATCTCTCATACACACACACACACACAAATATTTGTGCCCTGATCATAAGGAACCAGGGAGTCTGACTCAGCTGTTTCAAGATGGCATGACAGGGTGACAGGGTGTGCGCTGCTGGCTCTGTACCAATGACCCCATGGGGATGGCCAAGGTGAGAGGATGAGCATGCACACATGCATGCACACACTCAACTCACACATATTAGACATGCAAACACTAAAATACGCATATAGCATGCATATAAACAGGATGACGAATTCTACCTCTGGCTGGGGCACCTCTATGATGTTGTCCTAGAGCACTGGTTCCCAATCCAGTCCTCAAGCTTGTCCTGCAGGTTTTAGCTCCAGCTCGACTCAGGCACATCTGAACCAATTAAGGTGTCATGAAAACATGAAGCCTCTAATTGGTTCAGCTGTGCCTGAGTCTGAACCAGGAGCTGGAGCTAAAACCTGCAGGACAAGGGGGTACTTGAGGACTGGGTTGGGAAGCACTGTGACCTAGAGTGATCTTACCACAGTACAGTCTGTCACACAGTTTCATCCAAGAGTTTGACAAGCTGTCCGCATCAATCCATTTGCATCATCCACTGAAATAACAACAAATTGACTGTTGCAGTTATTAATACAGAGTCTTCAGCTCAATTTAAAAATCTGTCTTCTGTTCACCAGATATTTTAGCCTGGATTTTAAAAGCTACAATTTTTTACCTGTGTAACTGGCATTACGTGTGCACTAATACACTTTTAAGCTCATAATGGCTGAAGTCTCGACCATGCTGCTTTCTCTTGCTCTTGCCTTTAGAAATAATTAATGAGGTCAAGTACAGGCATTGAGGCTAGTAATGACCCAGTAAGGAAGGGTAGGGAGTCTTTCCCCCTGCCCACTCTGCCAAAAACACAGGTACAGTGGAAACTGGTGAATACTGTACTGTACCTTTTTTGTTTCAAAGTGGATGGACATGGATTGTCTTGATAGATGCTGGACATAAGTACTAGTGTATAACATGAAGAGGGTTTGTTCCAAAAGGATTGTCCATCTTTTTAAAATGTGAGTTCTCTGTCTGTCTGTCTGTCTGTCTGTCTGTCTGTCTGTCTGTCTGTCTGTCTGTCTGTCTGTCTTCAAATAAATATGTCTGCGTTAGAGGGGTGAATGCCAGGCCCATCATACCACTTTGGAGGACATCTTACACACCACTAGAATCTCAAGTAAAAACATGAAGTCACTTGAAGTGACTTCATTCTCTGACCAAAACAATTATGGTGCATATTGACCACAGCTGCCTTGTTTCCTCATATGTTGGTACAGAAGAGGTAGCTGCGGCCTACAGTAGCATTTCCCATCAGTAGACAATCACTTACGACCAGGGTTGGTCAGGGATACGAAAATATAAAATGGCTCTGCTGCACTTTTGACCCAGACTGTCCGACGACATCTGGACCACAGATACATCACCCACCACCGCTCATAACATGGATACATGCAGAACGAAGTATTACTCGACAGACAAAAAGACTGCTGGAATGACAGCAAAATTGAACCATTATGGATTATTATTGGAATATTATTGAGGTTGTATCTATCTAAGATTTCAATCCACAGAATTTTCATGATGCAGTCTGTATTTTTCAAATACTCAGATTGCATTGCAATCATATTGCAAAATGTAATTATAGCATTTTAAAACATTTTAAAAGCATTTCAGCTTTATGCATACTCATTGTTAGTATGAATTATATAATCTATTTGATACACAGCATAGACAACAGCATGATTGATGACACATTGCATGAAAAGCAGCTTTCTGGGAATGCAGCATGTCAGCATGTCTGTCCCATATTTTTAGCTCTCCCTGGTGCATTGGGTTTATTTGAGAAAGGGCTCGGTGACTTCTCATTGCGCCACCATGTGACATGTGTCACAGTATGTTGCTACACACTGTGTTGCTGTACACACACTATGGCATCTTTGCTATTTGGCTTGTCTGATTTGGTTGCATAGTGCTGTCAACCTGTCAACAGCATGTTACTGCTATTTTGGTAAATTTTGGTGAATTCATTTTAATTTACCAAAAAGCTGACATACAAAGTTTTCACCTGACATCATCAATATGGCTCTTGTTTGCAGTCCGTGCTGTGTTTTATTGTCTTGTTTACTGGATTTGTGCGCAAGATGAATGCATTATGGATGGATCTGATAATCTGTGTGTCTGTGTTTCAAGGTCACTTTGGATGTTTTAGTGTTTCCTTTGGCCTGCTGCAGTTTTGGGATATTTTCTTCACTATGTTAATGAGTTTAGATCAAGGTTCATTTAGTATTCCGGTCTCTCCCTCTCTGTCTCCTTTTCTTTCTTACTCTCGCTCTGACACACTTCTCTAATCTTCACTTTATGGAAAACTGTGTTTGTCTGGCCTCTGGGGAGAAGCCACTTGCTGCAGCTTCAAATTGACAGGCAACGTGTTAACCCATAGACCTTGCGCCTCCGGCCTGACCCTGGCATCAGCGGTTCGTCCCATTGATGGATGGCTTCTCTTGGGTTCACAAGACGCCCCTTGTGAACCCATGCAGAATGCTGAATCATAAGGAGCTGGGTTTATCGACTGGCCTCAGGGAGTGGTCATCATCTTGTTAAGTCCAGCAGAGCAGCAATAACAATTTGTGGCTGAGGGTAATGACATAATTCTGTTAGGGTGGTGACAGATGGCCTATACTGTATATGGTTGATTTACCGTTGTTGTAGTTCTGTTTTTAATGGGTAGTGGAACATTTATCTTACCCTTACTATTATTAACATTGTTAGTACTAGTGGTAGTAGTTTAAACCTCAATGAAAGCCTGGTGGAACCATAGGGATTAAGTTGTCCTCTTACGATCTTGTCCTCTTATGATCTTGTCCTCTGGCGCATCTTGTGATCTTCCTCTGTGTCATTTTCTTCCTCCATTCTCCCATCAACCCCCTATGCCCTACCTCCCATCCCCCCCACCCCCCTCTCAGCACGTCGCTTAGGAGTATGACAACACCCACTGAGTGAGTAGTGACAACCCGCTGTCACCAGCACAGACATGCACAGTGGGACCTGCTCAATACATACATGTTGTACTGTAACACACAGGCGCCACACAAACACTCCCATAGACATACAAACACATAGATATAAACATACATTTACAAACCAACATTTTCCCATGCACGTGCATGGACACACACACAGCACACAGGCATATTTCTGGAGATATTATTGTGACTTCATGTCATTTATGATCAAAGACAACCTTGATAAGAGAGTATTCAAATTGGAGAGCAAACATTAGACAGCTCATTTTACCTCTTTCTCCCTCTTTCATCTATGCCTCTCTGAATCGTATTCCTCTCTTAAATATACTGCCCAAATCTAGAGACTTATATTTTTGATTTGTTTCTTTTTGTTTGTTTGCTTCGTTCTTGCTTGATGTCAGGAAAGGGAGAAATAGAGAGAGGAAAGGAAGAAATAGAGACAGAGTTGTCTCTGTCTCTTTTTATCCCTTTCCTGACATCCTGCTCTGCTTTGAGTTCCATCCATCTCTCCACCCTGTGATCCTTTTCTCCAATGTATGAGGTAATTCCTCATCCCCACACCTGCTGCAAAGGCTTCTGGGAGATTGTGTTGTGGGGGAAGGGAGAGTTTATGTCTGAGAGTGTAGGTACTGTATGTATTTGTGTTGGGGAATGAAAGACTGAGGTATGAGTACAGATCATATGGATGCTAAGTGAAATTCATCTTTTAAAGATAATCTTAAGGCATTTCTAACTTTTTGGAGAGCATACAGTGGGGTGGGATTTGAAAATTGGGACAGAGGGAATAAGAGATAACATGTAATGGAGGTTGTGAGCTGCACTCAAACCTGCAACATCATGATACATGACATGCACCTGAGACCACTGATCACCTGGATGTCCTGTGAATTGAATTGCATGCTCAGTATGTACTAAATGGTGTGAGCAGTAACCAGTGACCAGCATATGTCTGGTTCTGTGAGCGCTTGTTGGCAGCAGGGCTAAAGATCATGATGATAATGTAGAGTGTACGTGTCCTGACTGGGTAATATGTCTGCAAGTGGCTTGTCTGAGTACACGGGTGTGTGTGTGTGTGTGTGTGTGTGTGTGTGTGTGTGTGTGTGTGTGTGTGTGTGGATATGCTTAATCATCTGAGTAAGTGCCCCCGTTTGTGTGTGTATAAGTCTTTGTATGTTGTGACTGCTTATGAATGTGCACATCTAAGTTTATGGGTATTCCTGAATGTAGCTTTGAGTTTGCGTGTGCATCTACAGGTCTAAGTCTGTGCGTGTTATGTCTGTGTATACAGTGTCAATTTGTCTGTCAGTTCCAGAGATATTTATAGTCCTGATTTATGACAGGGGTGATTTGGTAGTCAGTCCGTCAACGTCAGGATAGGGCACCGGTGCCTGCTCTCCGCCCAGCCCATACCCCTATCTCTTTCTCTCAGGCCATGAATCAGGCTACTCTGACGTCCACCATACAACTGTTCCCTCACCATCAGAGTCTGTGATACTGCAGTGACCTTGCAGTGAGTTCCCTCCTGAGTCTCATTGTCGTTTACTTCCTGCTCTCTAAACCCAGTTGTGGTTCTGTTTTGTTTTCTTATTTTGTTTCATTTGTAGTGAAATAGCTTTCGTTCATTATTTTTCTTTTCATTCATTTATTCATTCATTCATTCATTCATTATTTTGTTTGTTCATACCACCAGGGCAATTTGACAATTTTTATCTCACTGGGTCTTATCTTTTCTCTGAGAAATTTTATATTTTATGGTAGGCAAGTAAACTTCAGTGCAGCTTCCTTGTTCCACACTCCCACGGTACCAGACTGTCTCTATAACAGCCTATCATTGTGACTGAGGATCATTTAGATGACTCACTGCAATCTGTAACTGACCTTTCCACAGGACAGAATTGACTGCATGCATACAAGATTATTTTGCCCTTTTTACTTATTAGCATTTCAACTAAAAATCGGAGAATACTAATTCCTATTACCCATTTTTAAAATGTCCAAAACTTTTCCTGATATTTGTCAACTGACTACAATTGGGTATTTATAGCAGGATGCTCTTTCAATCGGAGTCCAATTTAGGGTGGAAATATTAACTTCTGTGGAACTGACATTTAATATTTTTGAAAAAAGCACGCATTGTGTTTTATTCGAGTTCAAAACTAATTTAAGTTCAACAAAAGTTTGCTGAACAGCACAGAAATCAGACTGCAGTTTATTTACCGCCTGTGTAGCAGTGGGCGCCATTGCATAGAGGATGGCATCATCCGCGTACAAATGAATTGAACTGTATCTGAGATAGGGTCCTATTTCATTTTATACTGTATAATTCTCGCGTGTGCAGGAGCTTGGCTGTTGACAGAAGCGTATTTCTCAGCGCCGGTTACACACAAATTCTCTCACCCTTGTCGTCACCTGGGTCCTATCTGAATTGTCATGACCTGGGATTAACCCGTGTTGACTGGCTTGGTTTGAATTGACAAAAGCAGGGTTGAACACTGGTCAAATAACCCTGGTCATGAAAGTGAAAGTGGTATTTGACTAAGGACAGATTCAGTGGCTATGCTACATGCACAAAGCATTTCATTCTAAACCAGTAAATCAGTAATCTTCTTTTGGTATTACTTGGTAAGCTGGATAAAATTGTACTTGGATTATGAGAACCCTGGTTAAGATGCATGACCGTTTCCAATTAGGGATGCAGCGAAGTATGCATTTTAGAAGACACAGTATCTACAGGTCTACTTGTATGCTGTTTGCCTTGCATTCGCACATGATTGCGCCTGTCAAAATGTCTTACAAGAGTGAGTCAGGTTGTTTGTGTGATTGTGTGTGGATTACATTAGGTAACAGAGGTAACAACATCTCAACCCTATGTCCACCACAAAGTGCCTTAAATCAGTAGTGTGGCAGCATTTTACATTGCTCAAAAATGGGGATTGTTGGAGAAGACTGATATCCAATTTGCAAAACATCCTGAAGAAATGTAGCTGCCAAAGAGTCAAACACCTATAATTTGTATTAGTATTACAGTAGTATTTCTGTTTAAGAAGTCAGCTACTGTGAATTCTAAAGTGAAACTATATACCTTGTTCCACTGTGTTTTTAACGTAGAGTACATTTTATAGAGTACATCTTTGCAGGTTTTCAAAAATTGCATAAAACTTTTGATTACAAATGTGCTCAGTGTTGTAAAAAGAGATGACTGCATAATAATCATAAAACTGTGAAACCATGATTGATGATGAAGACCATAATCGTACCATCAGAATCTCATATCGTCGACATTGCATACAAATACATTTTGATGTCAAACTAGAAAAGTATTCCTGCAAAATCATGTTGTTCGTCAAGAAGATCACACTGATTAGTGGATCTTTTTCTCCCCATGTACTGTATGAGACGTAACCTACTGCTCCGTCGAAGATAAAAAAAGGGAAAAGTCAAAAACGATCAAGTGGACCACTCACTCACTCACTCACTCACTCACTCACTCACTCACTCACTCACTCACTCACTCACTCACAAGGCAGAGTAGGCAGAGAAATCAGCTGTGGTGGTGGAGGAGCCATTGGCACCAGCAGTGTCAGAGATGGTAGTAGAGGCGCTACCCGAGACCAAGGCAGACCCTGAATCAGAGGCCCCTGCTGCCTCAGTCCCACTGGGAGACATCATGCCAGAGATAGTGGCAGAGGACGTCCCAGCCCCACCACCATCACCACCACCACCACCATCGGCCCAGCGTGAACCCGCGGTGGCAGCTAAACTGGAACCCGAGGCTGAGCCAGGACCTGAACCCAAGCCTGAGGAGGCTGAACCAGCTCCCTGAGCCGGTGCCTAAACTTGAGCCCGAACCTGAGCCCATCCTAGAATCAGAACCTAAACCTGAGCCTGAGGACGCACCTCAACCCAAGCCTGAGCAGGAACCCAAATGTGAGGTTGCAGCTCAATCCAAGCCAGAGTTGGAACTGGTTGCGAGTGAGCCTGAGCCCGAGGCTGAGCCAGAAACCAGGACCAGAGAATCCAGCCATGCTGTAACCTGTGTAGACTAATGTGGTTCCAGGAGAGGTTGGAGAAGGAGGTATGTCGCAGACTGGTGCATCTGCCATAGAGAAAGGACTGGGAAAGGACTACATTACCTAGCAGATAGCAGACAGGTGACCATTGGTCATTTAAGTAAGTTGTCATTTGATTTAACTACTGTACTGTACGTCAGTAAAAGTACCACTGCCTCCTGTGTGATATGTGCCATGGACCTTCCCTCAGATTACAGGGGAATACAACTTTCAAACACAATAAAAGAAAAGACCTTGGCCTGAGATCACCTCAAGGTGAACGGATGAAGGGAGGGGATGAGGGATGGAGTTATAAAGTGACACTGCTGAAACAAGGAGTGTTACAACAATTGGGACACCATTGCAGAAAACGTTTCTTTCTTGTTTGTGCATGTTAGTGCGTGTGTGTGATACCCAAAATCCATCCTGTGCCTTATGGATAGGTCTGTGTAACACGCTGCTTTTATACCTCACTTAGCTCTCTCACTTACCTCAGCACTTAAACCTGACCTCTTCCTCTATAGTACTAACTCTCCTCCATAGCTGTTCTTCCGGCTTGCCCTCCTCCTCCTGCTAAATGTACTCTCCTCCTGTCTCCCCTCCTCCTCACCCCTCCCTACCCTCTGTTTCTCAGTGCTATTCTCTCCTTCCAATTCCTCCTATTTTCCTTTCTTTGCCCTCTGTTTTATGCTCTCACACTCTCAGCCCCCCCCCTCCTTTCTGCATGTCCTTCCTGTCTTCCTCCATATCCATCACTCTTACTCCTCCCATCATCCCGCCCTCCCTCTGCTGGCTGCTCTTCCCCGTCATGGTGATGGAATATAGGCCCGGTGGGAGTTGGTGGAGTCATTGACCGTGTGCAGCTGAGTGCTTTGTATTACGACCCGGCTCGAGGGAGGCAACATGAAGAAGTCACAACATCCAAAGTCCGACCAAAAGAAGACAAGTTTGTTATCGCAAAAACAACTATGAAAAAAAGCAAACAAACATCTGAAACAAAGCACAGGTTAAACAGAAGGGATGTAACACCCCCACGCTTAAGATTGCTCTAGGGCAACCTCTGTGCCAATTACACAAGCAAAACAAAATCGCAAAATAGGAAGCAGATTAAGCCTAAAAAGAGATGCACTCAGTTATTGACAACACACGCTACATCTACTTCCTCTGAAACATTACCGTTCAAGCTACCAAAGGCTGCCTGTCAACATGGCTGGTAGATGAAAAAATTTACTGGCCACAGTTTTTACCAGCCAAAAATAATAAGTTGCCTTTTTACTGTTGCAATTTGCTATTATTACTATTTAGCATGTCATCTTGGTCTCGTATGCGTTTCTCAATCAATATTATAGTAGTGTGCAGTAAAAATGATATAATAATGTTCCATACATACTTTTTTTGGAGGTCCGGCTGAGCAAAATTCAAGAGAGACTCAGCAGTCAGACATTTCTCCGTTCTCTGTTTAGGAGCTGGTCCACCTTAAAGGTCTGTCCACCTTAAGTGAGTCTGGTCAGGAGGCTAACCCATTTTCGCTAACTTTGGGGCTAACCCCCTTCACTTTAATCAGCAGGTGGCAAGCAAGACACGGGAGCTTGGCTTGGGTCTTGGGTTGAAGCATTTATTCATTGACAAATAACCTAAATTTTACACACACTGCTGTTACGTTCACAGCTAACGGCTAACTTCATACTATGCTCCGGTCGCCAGCCTCCGTCTCACACACACACACACACACACACACACACACACACACACACGTCACACACACGCTCTTCTTCTGCTTCTTCTGCAACTTCCGGCAACTTCCGCGGTTGCCGCTCCACAGCGCCCCCGCTCCAAAC
>CABFOS010114268.1:11591-26753 GCA_900660315.1 Diretmoides pauciradiatus
ACAATTAAAAGAAACAACAACAAATCAGAATCAGATAAACAGATAAAAACAGTTACAACACAACCGGACTAAATAAAACAACTACAACTTAAATCACAGAAGGAGGAGATCATAACCTTAAACTCTGTGATTGATGGGAGAATCTCTAACTGTAATGAGGTTAATAAGAAAAGTTTAAATTCTGGCCTGACATGCAAACTCTCTTCTTTTAACTTGGGATCACATACAACCAAAAATAACACATAAGGACCAATCAGTGAGCAACTTCAATGAGGACTTACAATTCTGGCCAAGATTATTGACTGATTATTGTCTGGGATAAACTGCCAGCAGAAAGGTGCAGGAAGCCTCAGGGGGCTTCATTTCATTGTGCCCTTATTATTAATAAATTTCATTCTGAATGTCCATGGACATTCAGAATGAAGTTGAAAATGAAAAACAGTTGGAAAGAAAGGCTTTAAGTTGACACCTGCTTTATTTGTGTTACCTCTTAGAAGTACATATGGTGATGATGGTGTGTGTATATCAATTCAATGCCATCTCCTAATTCAATAGTATTCTACATGATTCCACAACGCCGATGTGTCTTTTCTTACCAGCCGTGTGAAAAACTAACTAACACTTAGAGGGTTAAAATAACATTCACTGGCCATCAGTTAATACATTGTCTTTTGCAGTCAGCTAATATGTCCTAGTGTTTTGTTTTAACAGCAGGCCAAAGGTCATAGCATTCAACATTAGATACCATGAACCATTGCACCATTATACCTTCATGGAAGGTCTATTTATTGGAACAAAATGTTATTCTTGTCCTCATTCTTTTACCTTAACCCTAGTATCTTTATTTGCTGCCACAGCATATTGCCAAATTTGTGTTAAATTAATTCGCTGTGCTTAGCGAAGCGGCAGACACTCACCCCAGTGTGTTGAATTCTGGCGGTCTGATAGTGGAGTTGTTTCACTGCATGGATCTCATTACTTAAAATCCTCAGCTCTGAAACAGAAGGTCAGGGATCAGCAAATCCTCACTTCTGGCCGGGCTTATGAATCCATTCTGATGCAATTTTCCCTCTTCAATTCCCTGATTATCACACTCTCGCCTACCAATCTGTCTAAGTTCAGACACATTCACTCTGCTTCAATTTTCACCAGGCTGTGGCCCTGACAGAAGCATTCCAGGGACTGGTTCCCCCAAACAATCTATAGCTTTCTCTTTGTCCTTCAGCCTATACTCACATCTCTCTGATAGACTCCTCACAGAACAAGGTTTATTCACCTGAAAAGCTGCTCACCCATCAAGCATTTGTTCTTATTATCACTGTTTCATGTGAAAGACTATTGTAAATTAACTTTGCACATTCTTGGCCAAGAACCTCTTGGAAAACCAAGTTTAATTCCACAGTTTTCTAGTAATCGTCACTATGTATTATGCATTTTGTGTGTTATTTGTACCTTTTTTATCACTGATTTAAATCCTTCAAATATACAGCTAAATTTGTAATGAGTCAATCTAATACAATTCACATGGGCCTCGGAGTAAAATTGAATTTGATGTTTCGTCTCCTGTGACAACAGTAATAGCTGAGATAGTCTACTGGGTAAAAGTGGAAATTAAATGTGTTCCATAATATAGTGAGGTTCTAGGTAATTTCTGCTTCCATGATGTTGAGCAGATGGCGTATTGATAAAGCAAAGTGGATGGACTCAGCCGTCTTTAGTCACAAGCACACACATGGCCGACACTCCCACACACTCCCACATACTCACACACACTGCGGCCGTGAAATGTCTCTTATGCGTTTAACCCATCCTTGGTCTGTCCTTCCTCCGTGGGGGAAACAAGGAGCGGTGGGCAGCTGCAGGCAGCGCCCGGGGAAAATCGTCTTCCTTCTGGCTGGTCATGTTTTATGGTGGGGGTACTTATTTTTTGGAAGTGAGCAAAGGGAGAACATGCAAACTCCACACAGAAAGGAAGGCTAGGGATGGAGATCAAGGTTCCAAATTTCTCAAAACCCGATAATCAATAAGGTTTATTGATACTGCTATTGAGTCTAGCGGGTCCTATAATGTAACGTTATATCTTGAGTCACGTCATTTAAATCAAATCGTTGGTGCAAAAACATATATCGATTGTCTAATAAAGTGTTTGAAGTTTTTGAATTCAATTGAATTGCTGCTTACCGCCGTTAAACTACACAAAGAAGAATTGAATTGCATCACGCCCTCGTTCGCTTCATTTCTCATTTGGTTGCTTGCTAGGACGCTGACGTGCAAAGCGGTAAAAGGCTCGGCGACATTTTAGTAAAGCTGAAGATAAGGAGGAAGAGAAATGACATTTATGTTCAAGATTAATTTATTGTAAGGACGTCCCGTCGTCCCGGCAGTCAAAACTAGTAATCCAATGTTGAACTCGTCAGGATGAGAAGTAGTTAAACAAGGTTGTGTCTGGTTTTATTATGATCTGTTCAAGGTCCGTCAGTAAAATGAGAGTTCGGCGAATGTAAATAAAAGTCATCATGATGTGTTCAAGTGTGACATTAAAATTGGAAAATGTAGCTTTTGACGAGAAACTTGAATAAATACAGTTGTTTGGACCAAATAATAGAAAAGTATCGATAGTGATATCAATAAAGACTCGTGGGAATCGAACCAAGGACCTTCTAGCTGTTAGGCAACAGCGCCACCACTGCACCACCTCCAGACATCTCTGGAGAAGTACAAAATTGTTGTGCTCTAAAAAAGCCAAACATGATCACTTTATGTCCATTGTAAGTTCCCATAGTTCTCAGCAGGAGCCATGAGTTACAAATTAAGTGAATTACTGTATTCTCTAAGCACATAGACACAAACTCTTGCCCACCCACGCACAAACACACACAGTATCCACAACAAAATCTAATGCAAGACTTGGACGCCTTTCAAACAATAATGTTGGCTCAAAAATGGCATCAAACGATGCATAATTAGGTGTCTCTAAGGTGAAAAATGTACCAACAGCAAGACAAACAGGTGGCCAATCTGATTATGATGGTGTCAGGGTAGAAGGAATCTGCATTACACAGCAGCCATCCTTAGAGGCAAAGCATGTGATTTATAGTGGACAAAACAGGGTAGTGTTATATAATATGATACAAATGGATGTAATGATACAACAAAGATGAAATGCCCATAAATACTGTGGTATTTGAATAAACTTACAGCCTACCAATCAAATCATCCTCCCGCGCAGGCTCTAAAATACAAAGTGCTTTATTAGCCTACACTGCAGTTGCCTGACTATAGGTATGGTACAAAGGGGAGTATGGCAGTGATAAATAATAACCAACAAAGAAGAAGCAAACAAATAGTTTGACATAGTCATTTAGGAGTTATATCTTCCAAATATATGGCAGTGTAAGCTGCAGTGTATTGTCAATGCACTCTAATAATAATAGCATGTATAAATGCAAATTTATTGTAGCCTATTATTGCACACCCTTAGTGCAGCCTTTCTTAGGACCTTTAAAGGAGAGCCGCTTATGACAGCCATAAAGATTCAAGGGTGAATAATGTCTCAACTTTCGTTATCAGGGTCTGACTCACTAGCTGACAAAGTCTGCAGTGCATTTTCATGACTTGGTAGAAACTTTGGTGTCAGCAAATCAAATTGTATGGCTACAACATGCATAAGCCTGATCTGAAGACATAAAAATGCCGAAGAGAGGAATTTTATACAACGGCAGCCTTTGAAATCACATTCATTATGTATTCATTGCTAAGAGGTATTGCTAACTCCTCAGCAATAAGGCCATGGAAAACATGTTATAACTTCTAGATTTAGAACAAAAACACTGATGCTTAGCACTCCAGAAGTTTCTATTAATATAGCAGGAAAGCAACAGCCTTCATGACCAAGCATTTGAGAAATAATATAAGGCATTGATAGATGCACCTCCCTCTATTTCAGGGGTCTGAATAAGGAAGGTTTTTCCCGAATGTCTGTAGGCGAGACATGACTAGGAGTTGTGCCAGGTGCTTGCAAATACAGTCTGAGCCCTTCAATAGGGATCCTTTAAGCTGCTATCAGCACTAATAGTGCAGAAAGCCACCGCTTTACATTTTCATTGATTGAGGATGAACTGATTAAAAAAATTCTTTCAAAGAGGGCTGTCTCAATGCAGCCATTAGGCAATATCCTTCCTTTTGTCTCCCACCCCCAACCACCCCATCCCCATCCCCATCCCTGTTACTGTCAGCAAAGCTATGATATCCACAAGCATTGGTTCAGAGCAGGGCTCTTCTTCTCCTGATGGTCCCAAGTGGACAGACGCTGCCGATTCTTTTAAGGATTGTCTTGTGTTAAAACTTACTTAGCTTTACTTACCATGCCTGTGAGCATGTTTACAATCTCATTTAAGACTTTTTGGAAGTACTAAAAAAAATCTATGCAGATCATTATAAATTGTAGTTGGACTTTACGTTGAAATGTATATTATTTCCCAACCTGCAAAAACAGCCCCACAGTACAAAATTCTGTCTTTACTTTTTATAAATAGACCATATACCATATAGCGATCCCACAGAGGGAGTATATTTCCTGAGTAAGGATGAAACATTTAATATAGATGTAATTTATGCAGCCCATTTTATAGTAAGCTGGGGATGCTGGGTGATGGCTTGGACTAGAAATTGCAGGTGTAAGCAGAACATGCACAAAATTAACATGGCCAAGCTGGTCTTTACCTCCATGCTAATCAGCCACTCTCAGGAAGTTCTAATTTCCAGAACCTTTCTACTCATTTTCTATACCTTCATGAAGAGAAAAGAAAAGAATGAAAACAGAATGAAAAAAGGAAGAAGAAAAAAAGTGCAATGTATAAATAAAACATTCAGGTCAGTTTTTCATCTTTAATCAGATGATGTCTAATCAGACATGTCTTTCCCATGTACTGTTGCATCATGTTCCATCATACTGCACCTGTTTTATACGTATGATCATAATTTACAAACACAGGTTTAATAACTGGCCAAGAAAGAAGACAATTGAAGCAGTATAATACAACTTTTGCAGACGCTTTGTGAATATGGTTCGGGCCCTTTTTTATATTCAAATTTATTACCTGCGTATTACTGCTCATGAATTAAACATTGCGGTATATTTGGAAGTAATTTTATGAATTTGGGGATTATGGCTTAGTTAAAATTCTGTAACTGATCCCATAAAACAACCACTTTAGATGCATTGTGTAGGGCTACAGACGCTGCTCTTCTGTGGTTCTTCAATTTCAGGGTAAATGTACGATAAAGATTAATGGCTTGCATAAAATAAAAGCATGAGAGCTAAATTGTAGTTTTAGAATAGCAGCATATCATAATGACACAAGTGTTTCACCTTATCTACACTGATCACATAGCATAGCCCTGCCCCGAGGGAAACTGCACTGCAGCACTCCTGAGTAACGCTTAGTCCCTAAAGGAGCCTCATCAAGAGACTCTCCAACAACCAAAAACAGGAGTCAAAGAGGTGGTTACACCGGAATAAGTTCACTTGTTCTTTGTCTAATCCTTCCAGCAGGGTTGGAAGATAACAAATAATGCAAAACACAGGGTTCTGTCCCATATCCTCTTAAATGCTGGCATTACAGCAATTACCAAAGAGCAAGGGACTCGTGAGGGAATAGCAAATTGTTAACCTCAAAAGCGAAACTACTTAGCATTATACAGCAGAACATAATCCCTCCCCTATGTAATCAATTTAAGAAGAAACATCTCATTAGAGCTTGCAACGCAGCCACCACTCTCCATACAACAGCTGGCAAAGGCACCATAAAGAGGCCACCATGGCTGATGCTTCTCACATTAACTTCCAACTTATGGATAGTGTGGCTCCTCTCCAACCATATCTTCAACCCCACCATTATGACTGCCAAGGTCATATCTGATGAAAACATGATGAAGCGGCAATTTATCTCTCTACTTTTTTCCCTTTCTTCCTTCTCTCTCTCTCTCTTCCTTCCTCTCTCTCTATTCTGGCAAGGAGCGAACGAACAGTGGGGGGCTGCTGAGTTTTAATTACAAGATTTGTGAAGTTAATTGAACATAATACAGTCCCTAATTTCATGTTACAGCAAATCAAGATGTTACTTATGTAAATTCTGCCCTATCCCGCTGGGGGACTGGGGACATTTGCCAGATACCAAAGTCAAACTCTCCCCATTGACACCAAGTTGCTGTCTCTGCAACTTACCTGAATGATTTTTTAGAAGAATACTCTTTTGAAGATATATACTGTATAGACTGTATAGAACATATGAATCTAACAATTACAGTGCACTTACTCCATTTGGAAGAAGATGACTAAAACAATGTCACCCTACTCTTCCCATTCCAATGAAAGCCCAAAACAAAGCCAAAACGGACAGCTGTAGAGATCCTGCCATAGACCGGCTGTATGCTATTGAGCATTTTAATGAGATCAAATAGATTAGGAGGAATCCTTTACTGCTGACGAGGTGTTAACTGTAGTCTGCGACTTAAGACCCTTTTCAATATGCCAAGGACTTATGGAAAAGCTATGCAAGACTACATCTCTGATCCAATTTGGAAACAATGTGATGCATCAGTACATAAAACTGTGCATAATTGGGGCCCATTTTGTCAGGATGATTCAATATCAAAGGGGGAAATACGCATGGATGGAAATCTTCCATTCTGACTGTAATCTTGAGCAGTAAAAAAGGAGGATGCTCTAAATGTGTTGATTGAATTAAGCTCTCTGAGGGACTGATTGGCTACCAAAGTCGAAACAGGTTTCTGTTTGAAGTCCCAGGATGCCAAACGCAGCCCTGGCTGTGGAGGAGACTCACTCACTCAGTTCCCCATAAGGTCTGTTTGCACTCTATGCCACATGGGAAATCCCATACAGCCGCTGGCATGGTTGATGACAAAAGAAAATGCTCTGTCTGTCTCTGTCTCTCGCTCTCCCCCTCCCTCTTGCTCCCTCTCCACCCGGACCTTATCTTAAATACCTTGATGTGGATGGAGGCACTGGTTTGTGGGAAGCTGTCAGCAGTGCTCCAATGAGAGTGGCCACTGTGGGGATGATGGGAGTGTGGGTAGTTCCATACCCTACACACCATGAGGCTATATCCCACAGTTGGACCTTGCTGCACTTGTACATTTTTCATATACTGCAGCGAAATAGCCTTGTCCAGCTAGACCAGCACTTCAATTCTATAGGTACAGTAAAGAGACCGACAGACATTATATGGGGACAAAAATGAATAAATAAACAGATCCCAAAATCTGAGCTCTGCTCCATTGAATAAACACCAGGGACTAAATGTAAAAAAGCATGTGTGCAATAGTGTGCATAGGCCACTTTCCACGCAAGATTCGGAATTGATAAAAGTCAACGGTCGTGAGAATATGCATTCTCATTAATAGGTTGTTAAAATGTCACTATATAAAGGCTGTAGCCATGCGTAATGGCTTGGCTTCTCTCGCCTGAACCTCAACCTCAACCCTGTTCGCTTACTTGTCAGAATCTGTTAAAACAAATATCCTACATTGTAATAAAAGAACAAACGGTCTGTTTTATTGCAAGTCTGATTGCAATAAGATCCGAACTGGGCGACATACCAAGTTCCATTGAGGCAAGTGGATCTGTGTCTCCCAAGTCATTAGGCACAAAAAAGAGCCACTGATGGGAGTTTGGCCATCAGTCGCGTATAAGCCTCCTTCAGTGACCCGCACACTAGCACTGTGCACAGTAATACGCTTCTTGGCCTCACACTTGAAATCACATCACTTCTTAAACCTGCCAGATTCTGTGGCTCAGAACTAAAAACATTTACTGCTACAGTTAACTTTTGCCGTTCAACATATTTTATTTTGTTTTATTTTCGCTTCCACCATTTCTTACTTCTTAAAACTAAAATAACAATGTGCCTTTATATGCATATCAGGTTAATTTGGAAGGGTTGGGGGGGCATTTTACATTAATAGTTAATTGTGGGCATGCTCATAAAGCTTGTGCATGATTTGCGGATGTTTGAGATTGATCAGAAAAAGACACGCATGAACAGGCGTACACAGGGTTTGCTGTTTTGTGCGTACACAGATTTCTACACCTAAATATAGACAACACTTTATACATTTGAACCCAGAACCCTGGTAGCAGAGTTTTGAATGTACCGGAGCCTTTCCAGGGCTTTGCCAGGGACCCCGGATAACACTCCATTACAACAGTCCAAATAGGAGGTGACAAATGTGTAAATGAGAGTCTCTATCACACTGAGTCAGGAATCTGGGGTTGTTTAGGTGGTTGCTAATGAGGTTGGAGGAGTATCAGGTTTTGGTATGTGAGAGAGCTTCTTTGTAGGCCTTGAGATGAGATTTCTTGTATCACCTCTCAAGTTGCTTGCCACGGGTCTTCATGGTGCAGAGTTCAGGGGTAAATCAAGATGCAGGATGGAAGAACTAGACAGTCCGGGTTTTGGCGGTGGGCAAAGGAATCAAGACTGGAGGATAGAGCTTCACTGTCAGCAGAGGTCAAAAGAGCATCAGATGCCACGTGAGGCATGATCAAGTTCCCCAGGGTGAGTGAACTGACACATTCAGTGTTTCTGAATGCGATGGTACTGTACGCTTTTGCCTATATTCACCTGTTAGTAGTAGAGTTAAACAGAGCGACTACAGTGGGGTTTTAAAAATGGTCACCCTTTTTACAGATGCAATTTGGACTCACTTTAATGCATTTGAGGTATAAGAATTTCTTCCCCACTGTTGTTTATGTAATCTTCAGTAATCCAAGCACAATTGTTTTCATCTAAATGGCTTCTAAAAGCCATATAGTAACTCTGAGATGGTCCAAATCTTCTGTGATTTGTCATAAACAAAATCTTTAAAAACACTTCAGCATATACAGACATGTCTACAGTATCTCTCTCCCATACTGCTCCAGATTTGGGACTAATTTAACACAGCAGTGTCTCCACATAACTAAATGATGCAGATTGTTCCTTTGTGGGATCCATTATCAAAACCTTCATGCCGATGACTGCTCTTATCAGTTTCCAAGACAAAACAGGGTGAGACACTTTCGGAAAGGAAAGTCAAAGGTGAAGGAATGGCACTTACTTTAATGTCAGATTGCCCATTCAATTTGCATAGTTGCAGACAGATGCATTTGTGATAATGATTTCAATGTTATAGGGTAAATATAACAAGTTGAAATGAACTGTTAAATGTATGCATTGCTATTTGCTTCTAAGAAATTGAATATTAAAAGCTTCAGATTATAATGAGAGAGAGATTTTGCAGTTCATGGATCATGTCCACTGTCAAATGATGTGTGAAACTGATTTCTTTACTAGTATGTAATGCACCTGTGCCGTGAGCACAATTTTCTTCTATTTTGTTCAGGGAACCCTACCAGAAAGAACCAAGAATATCTTGTCAATTTAACATTAGTTACTCAATGTGAAAGCAGCTCATCATCTCTGAAAACATTGCATATTAATCAAAATCCAGTGGGAATTATTTATACAGCATCTGCCATTCATAGTGTGTCACCTCCAAAAAAAGTCTATTTGGTTAGTTTTTCCCTGTGCCGCTGCATGTCTGTGGTTGTTGCAATACTAATTACTACTGCTAAAATCAGAGCAAACAGAGCCGAACATCACATGTAGGAGAAACAAAATGATGTCTGTGTTCTCTGGGAATGAAGTAAAAGCCTTGGCACGGAAAAGACCCAAGGATAAAGAAAAGCAGTCCCTCTTTCTCTCTCTGTCTCTCCCTTCATTTGTCTTTCTCTCAATCTTTCTCTCATCCCTATAGACTAATTATTTTCTGATTTTTTTTCTCATTCCTAGTCATCGTCCTCTAGATTTAACATAGGAGAATGATAAGATGGAGAGGAGGAATGAATGGCAGATATGCTGTTTTTTCCGACTTTACTTTCATTTATTTTCTGTCTCCCAGATCTTATTTTTCATTGTTGCCTCGGGTTTATTTATGAGAATCTTTCTGCTGTCATCTGGTTTTAGGGGTAAACAAAGGGAGAACTTGAATGTGTGGAAACTCCCACTGTATCAGTAGTAACATGTAGAGAGTAACATGTGGAGATGGTCAAGGATTGTATCACTTTTTTTCTTTCTTTCCTCCACATCACATTAACTTGCAGAGGTATTACCCAATTGACAAGACAAGTATATACAGTATATGCTTGGCATCATGTTCAATATGCCAGCTACACCAAAGATCAGACATATTACATTTTATATCATTGTAAATAGATAAGTGGAAACCAAACCAAGCTATGAGTGCTACAAACATTACGATCAATGATAATGTACAACTGGGAGACTGATTTTAAAAGAATCAGTCACACTGTCAGCAATCCCCACCTGAACCGTGATAAGCGCTCAGCCTCAAAACTTACATGTTTTATTTGGCTTATTTAAATTTTCAGGCTTGGGCAGATTGCAAAATGACAAGACATATGTGTTTTGGATTGCTGGGAAGCACATCTCAGGCTAAAACAGGAGACTAATTTGCACCCAGCCTCGCACAATCACCTCTCAGTTACACGCTAATGATTGATAATGTTTTATTAATGCAAAATATTCTCTGCCAAGGATCCAAACAAATTGTGGCAATTTAGTCCCCCCAAAGTGTGGTATCAATCTTTTCCACCGAGGAATGATCATACATCAATGCCATATTTTCTACTAAAAGAGGTTCACGGGTCTGGAGGCTGTGGATGCTTATTTACAACATGAGAAATTAAAGTTTTTTTCAAATCATGAGAAATTTTTATATTTTTGTTGTTGAAAATGACCTACCTGTCCTAGACTAACCTATTGATTTACACGCCCCTTATGCATATGATCAATTCTAACAATTGATGCCGAAGGACTTAAGGAAGGGTGTAGTATCGGTCAACGACATGATGATACCCGGTGGAGGGGTGTAGCACGGGCCAAGGAAGAGCCCATTACATTTTGGAGATGATCCGAATCACAGGGCGGCACGTAGGGCGCCACATACACAGGAAGTGAGGTCTTATTGCTGAACGCATCATCTCTTGGACATTCTACTTAATATGCACTCTACCTAAGGGGCAATTGGCACAATTTAACATGGCCGCCACCCAAAGTCAACGCAACGCTGCGTGAATAGGAAGTGAGATGCGGGGTGCCGCACAGGGCGCCACGTAATCAGGAAAGTGAGGTCTAATTGCTTAACGCATCATCCCTTTCACATTCTACTTAATATGCATGCCCCCTAAGGGTCAATGGGCACAATATAACATGGCCGCCACTCAACGTCAATGCAACCTCGCATAATCAGGAAGTGATGTCTAATAGCTTAACGCAGCATCCGATTTTCATGATACATGATCGGGTTATTGCACCTTGGGTTATTTTATATGTACACTGTCAGGTCCCTGTCTAGCACACACCTTTACATGTGAGCAATGTGGAGCATACTGTGAACAAGGTTTCACTATTGGTTTTGAGAGGCTCTGTCAAATACGATGAGATGCAACAGGAGTACGGCTTCTTGCTTCTGAACTGGCACAGCACTAAAATAAAGTAAAACAAAGAGTGGAGATAGAACACTGTAAAGGAGTCAGAAAATCAGCTGTTGTTTGTAGAAAACAGTGTATATTAGAAACTTCTGACAGGTACTTTCTTACATCCATACCTCTGAACAAAGGATGGTAAAGATGATTGCATTAAACAGAGCCAAGGCAGTACAGCATAATAATGTATTTATTGTCTCTTTTATAAATCAAACAAATCAATTATTTGCCTCAGATGTCCTTTCACTGGGTCACATATGTGCCAAAACCAATATATGCTACAGTAGCATGTGATATTATCTCTATCAATAAAACATACAAACATTACTGATGTCCATGTAGAACACTACTGGCAGTCGTTCATGAATGACGCCTGCCATCCTGACCTTCACAGGTCCGTCTGCACAGTCGGCTGGAGGAGGAGGAAGAAGTGGAAATGTGTCGTCTGTCTGCCGTTCCAGGGAGCTCAATCACTTCAGACGGGTCATCGTTCTTCTCAGTGGTTAAAAGAACAGACGTCTCTCCCTGAAGGAAGGCAGACGGTGCCTCGGGTAGGAGCCTTGGCTGCTGGCCGGGGCCCCAATGCCCCAGGATTAATCATGGAGGTGCGTGGCAGGGAAGGGATGGCGGGATAGCAGGATGGATGGAGTGGGGTTCTTATTTGTGAAATAGATCTTTATGATATAAATTCTTGGTGAACATTTTGTATTATCAGACTGATGTAAAATAGGTGGCAATTGTTTCATACAGGGTCATAGTAGGGAATTCATAGCGAAAAGGAAGCAGTGAAAACTGCCTAAACTCAGTTTATCCAGCATCTTTTTTTATGATATGTAGTTTCCCCACTTTTTTAAAACATGATTTGAATTTTGTCACTTCATATTATTCATTATTGTAAGTAAAAGTCTTTAATGGAAGCCTGAAACTAGGGTCTTTTAAAGAAAATAAATATTATAGCTTTTTATTTATATCAGCATTGGTTCACTTACGCTTCTCACTGACTAGGATTCACACTGAAATGTTTACCCATCACTATATTTACCACTACATCCCTGGATGGAAGGATGCTTGCAGATATAATTGACTACCTTACCCAACAGCAAAGGAAAGGGATAGAATGAGTGTAAATAACTGATAAAATAGGAAGGTTCTGTCTATGTTTATGGCAGGCAAACAATGTGACAAGAGAGGAGGGAGATGAGGGGGTGAGGTGGATGAGAGAAACTTTCATCTCTGCGAATGAGTGGAGGGATGGAAAAAGTTACAGCTGTTGTAACGCTATCTAAAACTTGGATCCTTGCCTGTGATGGAGAAGGGTTTGACAAACTATTTGTGGATTGCGACTGCGTACGTCTTTAATCTATTCTGGCTCGTCATAGGTACTACAGAAAAAGTTTTGTCTCACACATGGGACTCACACGGGAGTTCATACTGAATTAATATACCGCTGTGTGACAGAAATAAGCGAACGGATATCACCAAACTGGTCAAAAGATGTCTGACTGAATTAAAATCATCGTATGAAGTGTGAGATCTAACACTGCCCGGGCAAACTATTGCTTGGGCAGAGATCCAAGAGGCAGGGAGCAGAAGTAGAGGTGTAAGTAGGTGGGAAATTCTTACAATTAACAGAAAAATCAAGGGTAAATCTTCTGTCGCATGTGTAACTAACACACAGTATAAAACCCTGGGGAGAAGCAAAGGCTTTGCATCAATACCCGCCATGCAAGTAATGACCACTGGCAGTGAAATATCAAACAACGCTGATCACTAAAGGTTAGGAAACATTTCAAAAATAATTAGCATGTACAGTAAGCATTTTATAAGTCAAGTGAAGAGGTAGTTTTTGAAAATATGTTTGGCTACAGTAGCACTCCAGCAGCCATATGAGATCAATATGATCTGAATTAATCGGCAACTTAACAAGGCACTTAAAATCCTCTTAACAGGACAGATACAAACCCATTGAACTTTGAAAGGTTATTAACATTTTGTATCCCTACGATGTTGCTGCCTTTATTAGCCGAAACAAATGGAGTGAGCACTTAAATCAGACACTGAAGCTGACTACTAAATAAATAAGGTACCTGTAAATATAACTTTGCAGCAAATAGAAGTCCAGGCAACCATTTAGCTGTGTTAGTTTTCTTCCCAAATCCTCCACAAATCCTCCACAAAGGCATAAATGCATCATTAATCTGGTTTCTTCTGATAGTAACAGTCAGCGAGTTAGCTGTCCATGACATTGTATCCCATGCAGGCAATCAAGAAACTAACACAAAATAGATCCCATTAAATAGTTTGGCTCTGAGTCATTGTTGCATGCTTCCCCTTCTTGTGTTCTTCTCCCTCTCATCCTCATCTGTCAGACGAAGCAGCCTTATACTGTAGTCTTAGGTCCACACTTTGTAAACAAATGACACGCGGTTGTACAGCTCGTTCATCTATTGAACAGAAATATTCCGAGTGTAAATCACTTCATGAATGAATCCTGTCGGTCACTGTCACAGACAACAGTGGAGAAACAGCAGCGTATTACGATCGTAGCTTACATCCAAGTACTGTAACAACAATAGAGTACGAGCACATCTCGACACGTGAACAATGTGTGAATGCTTCGCACAATTCAGAGGAGACGGTAGACAGAGGTTCGTTCGTTCGTTGTCCTCCGCTTATCCGGGTCCGGGTCGCGGGGGCAGCATCTTCAGCCGGGAAGACAGAGGTCTATCTTCCAATTACTTCCATCTCCACTAAAACACATTCTGTCAGAGGCAAAACAGCATCAGCTCAGTCCGACTATGAGAACCATGTAGACTCAACCATTACACAGCCCTGGTGGGGTTCCTTAAATCTGAAGATGCCTCCTTAAGCAGATTTGATGAGGAGGTGGAGCACTTCACCAAATGGTGCAGTAACAATTTCCTCCGGGTCAATGTGACCAAAACAAAAGAAATGGTCATAGATTTCAGGCGGACTGGAGGAGAAGTCCCACACACCCTTGTAAACAAGGCGCCCATTGAAAGGGTCAAAACCTATAAATATTTAGGAATATAATTTGACGACCAGCTGAAGTTTGATCAATGTGCCAAAGCTAAGGTAAAAAACTGCACCAGCGAATGTTCTTCCTACAGAAACTGAAATCGTTTAATTTTGACCGCCACATCCTGCAACTGTTCTACAAATCTGTTCTTCAGAACATCCTGTCCTTTGGTCTGATCTGTGTGTTTAGCAACATGCGCAACCAGGACCGAGCTAAGCTGCAGCGCATGATTAAGATGGCGAGCAGGGTCATTGGGTGCGATCAGATGTCTGCCGCACAGTTGTGTAAAGATCTCACTCTGGGCAAGGCCGAGCGCATCCTCAACGACCCCGCTCACCCCTTACACAGTAAGTTCCAGCTGAGTCACCTGGGCAACGGAGGGATGCAAGGAAAATCAGAACCACTCGTTTTAGCGGTTAAGTCATTTGTTCCTTGTGCAATTAGACTGTTTAATGAACAGGACAGCACAAGAAGTAAACATAAAACCTAATGGCTCTGCCCCCCCCCCTCAGTTTTTTAAATAATTTTTAATGGTAGGGCTAGTGCAATGACC
>CABFOS010114321.1:0-17101 GCA_900660315.1 Diretmoides pauciradiatus
CGAGGGAAAATTATCTTGGACATACAGGCTGCCACATAGTACAAACAGTTTCGTAACAAAGACAACAGAGAGAGAGAGAAAAAGAAGAAAAAAGGGGAGCTTTAATTAAAGGATAATTTCGGTCATTTTCAAAGTTAACTCTATTTCCTCATGTTAGTGTGTGTTTCTGACTTATGGGAACAAAACAAAATTGAAATTGGTCCATTATTTAGCTCGCGGTGGCAGCTCAGCTCAATGTTATGTGAAGGGCCGTTTTCTATAAGTGTTTTTTTTTTTTTTTGCCACTAACAGGCTCCGATTGCTGTTCTAGATGTACCAATTGATCCCCATAAAGAAATGAAAAGATTGACTTTACCTGGAGCTTGATCTTGATCCGGTCTTTTCGTTAGCTTCTAGCTAGCTACCGGAAGGCTCCGGAACTCTCGCGAGAGATCGCGTCTGCTACCGTAGCGTCAGCGGATGTGATCTCTTGCGAGATTTCCGGTTGGGGCGGCTAGCGCCGGTGGCTAGCTAGAAGCTAACACAAAACAACACTGGATCAAGCTGCAGGTAAAGTCAGTCTTTCCATTTCTCTATGAGGATCAATTGGTACATCTAGAACAACAATCGGATCCTGTTAGTGGCACAAAAAAAAACCCTTATAGAAAAAGGAATTTTAGATAAGAAGGTGCCCTATACTGTAACATTGCTGGTTAGCGCTAATCGCTAAGCAACCACCATTACGTCATTACTGGACCAATTTCAAAACTTTTTGTCCCCAAAAGTCAGAAACACACACTAACATGAGGAAATAGAGTTAACTTTGAAAATGACCGGAATTAAAAGGTCAAAACAGACACCACTGCTCCAATTTTGATTAAACTTAGAGGGATGATGCATCTTGTTACTGATTGGCCCAGGGGGTGCCTGTATCATTGGTGCAGGTCAACATATTTACATGTTACAGTTGTAGCATATAAAGCTTATAGTAAGTGTTTATGTGTCTTTTCATAGATATATTGTGTTAACTTCAGTATCCTGCTGACTTAAACAAAATCAAAAATGCCATAGCAACCCATACGAAATATATGGAAAACTAACAATATATGTAATTGTTACTAAGACAAAGAAAAAGGAGCAGCCTATATTCCAACCTGTGATAGCGGCTTGCACATTCTTCTTTTCTATCAACAGGTACCGTGGACTCTCTGGAAACCATTGCAACAGTATCAGCTGGATGAAGGTAGGAATCACCACGATGGACATGAGCACAGGCCAGTACACTTCCTGTGTGGAAACCCATGCGAAAAGACTCTTTACTGTATACATAGATATTCCTACAGTGAAATCCAGATTCCATGCAGCAGTGGTTTTCAATGCCAGTCCTCGGGACCCAGAGCCCTGCTGGTTTTCATGCCAGCAGTCTAATCAGGGACTATTTTACACCTGGGATGCAAGCTGAAGGGATGATGCATCTTGTTACTGATTGGCCCATGGGGTGCCTGTATCATTGGTGCGGGTCGACGTATTTACTTGTTACAGTTGTAGCATGTAAAGCTTATAGTAAGTTGATTTAAGGTTTAGGTGTCTTTTCATATATACATTGTGTTAACTTCAGTATCCTGCTGACTTTAAGCATTTAAATGGAAACCTGGATAACTGCCATTAGCTACTTGGTAGGAGAGAAAACCAGCAGTACTCTGTGCTCTGCGAGAGAAGGCAGAGCTTTTCTACGAGTGACTGAGAAGTCACTGATGCTGTGTTTGAGTGTTGGGCCTGTTTATGTTTAAAAGAAGTACCAAAGAACAGGAAGTCAGCATGTAATCAGTCAGTCATTTGTTTCCTGTAAAATCTTTCTTTAGCTATTTTTCTCTATACGTTTTATATGAAACCGCACCCCTCAAAGAATATCCACTCCCTGATACAGATACAATTGGGCAGGTAGAAAGCATCATCATCCATATCAACTCATACTAGATATGGAAACAAAAAACGCAAACATACTAGATTGAAATGTAGCCTCGATGACTGTTTGTTTGTTCAATCGAGACACATTGTTAAAGATGCCACCGTGTGCTCATCATATTTGTTGAATAATTGGTATCTAATTACAGTACAAGCCAGACAATTCAGAAAAGACAAGAAACATATAGAAGAAATCGTTCATCCGTGAAAGTGTTGCCCTATTTGGTCATATCCTAGAGTCTACAGTACATGTGAAGTGGTTGAATGGCACGATGCCAGTACCTGTCCTAATAGTTCATGGAGCCCCAGCACCTGAGCCAGGAAGACTCCAAGACAAATGTGGATGCTGGGTATGAGGCCCAGGAAACCTCGCAAGTTGGTCGGGGCGATCTCACCCAGGTACATGGGCACCACACTAACAGAGATACCTATTGAAATTTTTTTGAAAAAAATGGGATTGTTACAGGCAAAGAAAAGCACATATTGACATTGTGATCCAACTCAAACATGATTTAGAATGAGAGGTAAGGGAATGTTTTAGAATGATTATTTTCTACAGCCATTGATATTTTAGTAGCGTAAACTTACTTCTTAATGTTGAGTTGTTATAAAATGGATTACCAAATGTCACTTTGACATCAGGTAGGCCTACCTGAGTGTATCCCTGTAATGAAGCGTCCAATGATGACCATGGCAGGGGACCCACATGCTCTGCTGAAGCCCATAAGACCTCCTCCTACAAACACCAGCATAGTGGATTTCACCAGTGTCCCTTTCCTGTTTACATAGATAATGATCCATCTTTACTCAACACGGTCAAAGAATGAGAAAATAGATATATTTGAGATATTTAAGCGCATGCTAATGGAAAGTGACAGGACACAGATGCATGGAATGTGCAGATGCATGCTGACCACACACACACCTTGTAACCACCAATCCACATACACAAATACTCACCTTCCAAATTTGGTAACAAGCATACCCACAAGCAGTGCCCCAATCACACCGCCAATGCCAAAGATTGACACAGTGAGTGAGTACATGACGGTGATGACCTCTTTATCCAGAATCCGACCATAGCTTTCGTTCATCGTCTGGTTGTAAAAGTGTTTGATGTACTGGTGGAATGAATGGATGAATTTAATTTAGTATAATTTGCATTGGGATCACACTATTCTGGAAAATCTACATACATATTTGAGAGACACAGTTGAGTCTTACGTGACAGACACATCAGCAAAAGACTGAAAGATGGTTCATTCATGATGTGTCAACATTAAACCTGCATTAAAACATTTTTATGTAGAAAATGATGTGCAGGTTTTAGCCCCAGCTCTACTCAGGACAACCTGAACCAGAGTTCCAGGTATCATGAAAACGTGAAGCCTCTAATTCATCAAGAGAAAGATGCAAGTCAAAACTAAACCAGCCATCAGGCATATGAATATTCTGTCTTTCCATTTCTCTGTTTACATCATCTAATCCTACTTACAATACTTACCCTCATATTCGCTCTCAGACATTTTCAATTTGGAAGCCAGAATTTACTCACAACGCTTTTTAATAAAGGTTTCTTTCCTTATAATGATTTTATAAACTGAAAAACACATAGAAGTATTGTTATATTTTCGTCTAATCAATTCTCCTGTACATAAAGTAAACAGTTGTGGAGGTCTGTGGCAAGTTTAATTCTCTGATGACCTCATCTCATGACCAAGAAAGGAAGCATTGTGATCATGTTTCTTTCTACTGTATTTAGGGAAACTATAAAAGGCAAAGGAAAACACCAACATATAATTGTATCGTATGTCACCACCACTGTAACCTCCCAGTGGTCCCCAACCCAGACCTCAAGTCCTCCAGGTTTTAGCTTCAGCTCTACTCAGGCACACCTGAACCAATTAGAGGCTTCATGTTTTCATGATACCTTAATTGGTTCAGTATGGGCCTTTTGTAAACTTTTGCTGTTCGAAAACGGGCTTCACTTGTTCCAGATTTAGCTCAAGCTTTGCTTAATTTCCCCAGATTTAGCAAATAAACACCCCTCCAAAATGCACTGCAATTTTCATCACGTTTTTCACATATAAAACATTTAGAATTATATGTTAAATCTAAATCTACATCCTAAATCTGCATTTGAAATCTAAATCTTATATCTTATATCTAAATCCTAAATCTTATATCTGAATCTAAATCTTATATCTAATTCTAAATCGAAGTCGAAATCGAAATCTTATATCTAAATTGAAATCTTAAATCTAAATCTTATATCTAAATCTAAATCCTTAATCTAAATCTTATATCTGAATCGAAATCTTATATCTCGTCTCGTCTCGTTGTATTCCGCTTATCCGGGTCCGGGTCGCGGGGGCAGCATCTTCAGCAGGGAAGCCCAGGAAGCCCTCTCCCCCGCCACTTCCACCAGCTCTTCCGGGGGAATCCTGAGGCGTTCCCAGGCCAGCCGAGAGATGTAGTCCCTCCAGTGTCCTGGGTCGACCCCAAGGTCTCCTTCCGGTTGGACATGCCCGAAACACCTCCCCAGGGACGCGTCCGGGAGGCATCCTAACCAGGTGCCCAAACCACCTCAGCTGGCTCCTCTCGACGTGGAGGAGCAGCGGTTCTACTCTGAGTCCCTCCCGGATGTCCGAGCTCCTCACCCTATCTCTAAGGCTGAGCCCGGCCACCCTGCGAAATCTTATATCGAAATCAAAATCTTATATCGAAATCAAAATCCTACATTTACAGTAAATGCAAATCCTACATCTAAATCTTATATCAAAATCGAAATCTTATATCTGTGCCTGAGTAGAGCTGGAGCTAAAACCTGCAGGACAAAGGGCTCTTGAGGACTGAGTTGGGGACCATAACAGATGTCAGATGATGCGCTGTAGTCAACAGCGTATCCTACAGAGTTCCATGAAGTCATATGCTTCTGTGGTGTAAAGAGCATTTTCCGGCTTTTGCCATGACATCACCATATTAGCAGCAATCTGTGTAACTCGGATCAACTGACTTCTACTGGACAAGGAAATGCTACACTATGTATGGCTGAAAAATGTAAGACCAGCTGTGAATCTTAGCTGGTCTTACATTACAAAAATCCAAGCTTCCTAGACCAAGCTATGAGGAAGATCGATGTATCTTATTAGGCCATGTCCATCCTGTTTAAGTAAAGAAAGACAAAGTGAAAGGGAAAGACAGAAAGCAAGACTACATCTATTTAGAGTGGCTAATGTGCACACAGTGGGCCCAAGGCAGCTGGAGCAACTGTTTCCATGTAACTGCCTCCTGAGCATGGTAAAGGTGCTACACCAGCACAAAATGATTGAAGGAATAGAGCACATGACGCATAAAATGGCATTGTATTGATATATGGTATGACATAGAGCAGCGTTAGGATTTGATACACAAACCCACATGACTCTACATGATAGCTTCAGCTTTTGGATGATCTAATGTTTTCAACAATCAACATAGATTAAGAGGATCAAATATTGAATTGCGCTTGTTAATCACGATTTGATAATGATGATGATAATGATGGGGATGATGTAGTGATACAAACCTCTGATGGAGAGTTGACGACTGCCAAATTGTAGCCATACAGCATGGAGCTACCGAAGGAGGCCAGGAAAGCCACTGCCAGCAGTGACTTAGGAAAAGAAGAGAAAAGCAACATGAGACATACCAACAAAACCTATACAGTAAAATGTTCACATTTCTGCACACAAAGCAGGGCAGTAATTACCTAAAAATGTCAAAATACGCAGCTTTCTGAGAGCTACAGAATAACTTATAGAGAAAAACTGACCTGGATTTCCTCAGCACATATGCAGTCCCATTAACTATTCCATAGATTGGCAGTGAAAATGATTTAATTTTAAACAAAACAGATATGTGTGATGCTTTTAACCATCACTTCATAACCTCTGGCCATCGATTTGATAGACTCCGCCAATATGGTTCCAATAAACCAATCTCCGAGTCTGGTAACTGAGAAGTCATCCAATTGTTGCCTCTTGCTTAGGCCTGTAAGTCAAATTGAACTTTTTAATGCACTTAACGCAAATCTGCAGTCTGCTTTTGATGCGTTTCAGTCTCTTATTGGCCACAAGCTTGTCTTGAACGTTGACAAGACAAAATGTATGTTGTTTTCAAGATCTCATGAAACTGATGCCAGTATCGGTATTCATACTCTCCAGGGTGCCAAATGGAAATAGTTGATTCCTGTAAATATTTGGGCATTTGGCTAGACAATAGGCTTTCATTTCAGACTCATGTGGAACACCTAACCAAAAAGCTGAGGGCAAAGATTGGATTCTTGTACACAAACAAGTCCTGTTTTTTCTACTATCAGTAGAAAACTATCATTGTGCAGTCAACAATAATGTCTGTTTTTGACTATGGCGATGTCCTGTATATGCATGCGTCGCCTACTACCTTGAATCCTCTTGATGCAGTATTTCATAGTGCTCTATACTGGTGATGGGTGTCTCACTCATCACTGTATTTTATATGTAAAACTGGGTTGGCTGTCCCTTAATACTCGAAAAGAGCAACATTGTCTTTATCCTACAAGCTCCCACTGTATTTGTCTTCACTCTTGAGTGTCAGTGCTATGCAGTATCATAATCACTTCACAGACACACATTAGATTAGACACACCACGCATGACCAGTGAGGCAGGAAATGCTGCTTTTAGGTTTTACGCTCCTGATAGATGGAATAGGCTGCAGGACTCTCTTAAACTGGACAAATTTGTCTCTATGGAGACGTTCAGGGCGCTTTTAGAGGACGCATTTTGTGGGGATTGCACGTTCTTCCCATAGTCTTGTTGTTTATCTAAACCTGCGATTTTGTATTGTTTAATATTTTTTGTACTGTAATGGTTTAATGTGTTTTGTATTGCAAATCAGGGCGTCCTTGAAAAAGAGAGCTTGCTCTCAATGGCCCTCACTGAATAAATAAAGGTTTACAACATGCAAACATACATAGCATAGTTAATGTCAATAATCTTAAACAGCCTTTGGCAACTTATCCATGGAAATAAGCCACGCTCCTGCCACATCAATGTTCCCCAAATAGATAATCATCAGACCCGGGACCACCTTTTGATAAGAGTTTGCCCTTTTGAGAAGATTTTGTTGTTAGATATGACTTGGTACATAATTCTACAACTATCTATATTGTAGGATGTGTGGTAAATATTATTATCAAAGCAGTCATTCTTATACATTCTGACACTGTGCTAACCTCTAAACAATGTCTATGTTGTCTATCTCCTGTCCCTGCCCTGTGCACTATACTAAGCTATTTACAACATTTTAGGCTTGGATTATAAACATTTCTAATTTTGCAAAGATATATACTCTTCCTCACCCCATGCAGGTGGGCTACTTAACCCACATGCAGAAAGACTTAACTATTTGAACTCAGCCTATGGAACACGTTTCTGAGCTTCTTGTTTAACCATATGGGATAATCCCCAAACTTTGTGTCTAAAAATGGTCAAAGCATCCAAGCATGTCACTGGTTTGACATTTACTAGAATGTTAAGTAGATGGCTATTCTACATCTCAAAGATGGCCATAGATATCACTTACCCTTGAGCTTTTAGCATCTTTTGCCAATAACACTTCCTCCGCCATTTAAGAATAATTATTCCACGTAAAAATGATTTGCTCTGAGAGGAGGAATAACTCATGCACTGAAACTTTGTATACTTGTTCAAAACTGATCTGAGACTCCTGCTCCGCCTCCGCTCTCTACTTGGAGCGTCACTTGTGTTCTTTGAATAGAGAGTAGAGCTAAGCCAAGACCAGGGTGCGTCCATAAAAGAAATCAAAGTGCCATGTTATATTTCTAATGTGTATCTGGGTGCTTTACATATACATTATATATATATGTACTTGTTCTTACTTAGAACTTATATACAATACTAGAAAGGTGCGCTTGGAGAGTGCAGACCGCCCAGGATGCATGTCGCCTGTTTATGCGGCGACCTGTGATTCAGATCCACTCCAAAATGTAATAGCTCTTCCTTGGGCCAAGCTGCACCTATCCAGCAGGTATCATGAAAATCGGATGATGCGTTAAGCTATTAGACCTCACTTCCTCATTAAGCGAGGTTGCGTTGACGTTGAGTGGCGGCCATGTTAAATTGTGCCCATTGACCCTCAAGGGAGCATGCATATTAAGTAGAATGTAAAAGGGATGATGCATTAAGCAATTCGACCTCACTTGCCATTTACGTGGCGCCCTGCGCGACACCCCACACCTGACTTCCTTTTCACGCGGCGTTGCGTTGACGTTAGGTGGCGGCCATGTTAAATTGTGCCCAGTGACCCTTAGGCAGCGTGCATACTGTATGAAGTAGAATATAGGCTAAATCTGCTCCACTAACTGTATTGCTACAGTCTTTTAATGGGGATTGTCCACGACATAATAAACTAAGAAATTAAACTAAACTAAATGTCAGAGGGATGATGCGTTAAGCAATTAGACCTCACTTCCTGTTCACATGGCGCTGTACGCGGCGCCCCGTGATTCAGATCCTCTCTCAAATGTAATAGGTTCTTCCTTGGCCCATGCTACACCGCTCCACCAGGGATCATGAAAATCAGATGATGTGTTAAGCAATAAGACCTCACTTCCTGTTTACATGGCACCCTACGCGGCGCCCGTGATTCGGATCTGCCCCAATGTGGGTTATATTATATATAGGCTACTGTGCATTACAATTAATATTCAGCATTTTTATACTATTCCCTTTTTCCAGACAACACACACACACAGCTTCCACTTTGCCATGCCCATGGGACTACTGTGCTCAAGTTGGAATGAAAATGGGAACTGTGAAGAAGTCTGTCTGTCGTCAGTGCCCTAACCAGCACAACGGGGGCGAGTACAACTATCCAGCAACTTAGTCTTTTTCTAGTCCTCACCACACATACATTGAAGCATAATGCCGTACATCAGCAATCATGAGGCTATTAGTGTAGCCTGGGGGTCCCCAGACTTTTTAGTCTTTGATTAGAGTCCCAAAGAAGATTTGTGGGACAGAATTAGGGGCAGTAAAACCTATGATTAAAAACAGTCTTCCTGAGTAATTCTCTCATTATGTTGACCTCTAGGAAGAGTAAATTAAAGTGAAATTAAACTAAGCCTCCTTTTGCTCTAGGGACCCCCTGAAACCCCCTCAATGATCCCTAGTGGTAATCCTGCTTTAGGAGTCATGGGTAGACTGCCTTGATGTTGTGTAAAATGTTCTGTTTGATGCATCTATTTGCCCAAGTGAGGCGAGACATAAGTGTGCTTGAGCTAACGTTTACTTGGGTGTCTATAGATGAGGATTCATCCAGTGAAAGATTACCTTCAGGCACTATCGAGCTACTTTGCTTTCAAATCCTGGATACGCGAAGTTAAACAAAGAAATTAGAACAATATATCATCTGTGTGCTTCACAGATGTTTCCAGTCTTCTTGCAAACTTCCTTGTTGAAACTCAAATATAAGCGACTTAGTGTAGACGTAACCTAAAACACGTTCCGCTATGCAGGGAGTGAATGGAGAAAGAGGAAAAAACTTTTCCAACTTATGCACAAAAGCAACACCTGCACCCATGCTGCTCAAAGTAATGGAAATGTAATTCGGATTGCCCGGGTCGGGTTCTAACCATACCCACGCTAATGGAAAAGGGCCATGTGTATTTTGACAGTGACTGGAGGGAAGAGACAGGATGGGACAGGAGGGGACGGGAGGGGACGGGAGGGGACAGGGCACCCACATCCCCACATTTTCCCAGCTGACTCAAACCGGAACCCTTCTGGTTACAAGACTGCTTTTCTAACTACATTACTGTTCCTCATGAAATAATAACAAGTTAAGAAGTCTTTGTCACTGACACTTCTGCCAAATGTACCCCAACAAATAACCTTCTCTCAAAGACATTGGAGCCATTGTTAACGGACAACTTAGTGTTTTTATACATGACCTTAAGCATGATGGGATATGAATTAATTATTTTAGAGGCCAAACCTGTATGGAAGCAACTGCTTTCAATCTAATTTAACCAAGTGCATCCTTTATTTTGGCAGATAGCTGTAGATATATTTTATGAAAACCAGATTTTCTGAGCTGCAGTTTCAAAATGATGACTACTGTAGTCAAACAGAGGTTGGTTGGCCTACTTTAGTTCATGTTATGGTGTGACATTACGCTACAAATCTCATACTCCCATATATAGAATGACATGTTAATATCTTTTTCATTTCTCTTTAGGTTTTACATAAACATTTACAGCTATGTTAGCAAACATGAAAAATGATTCACTTTCCCCCTTGACATGATACTTTATAGCTTATAGACCCAAACGGATCACGTACACATGGAACATTTTATGACTTTAAATTTACTTTGAAATAATGTGTATTTCGTCTGTCTCTGTGTTAGCCCTGGATTGACTGGCGTCCAGTCCAGGGTGTACCCTGCCTTCGCTCTATGACAGCTGGGATAGGCTGGATGGATGGATAATGTGTATTTCAAAACAAGTGATTGATTGATTGTTGTTTCTATATGCAAGCCACTATACTGTGTCTGAATACATCATTGTCTTATTCTCCTCATTCTCAACAGGTGCCCACTTTTTTTTTTAATAGCCAGCAACCACTGATTCTCAAAAGTGTGTATTACAGTACACAATGTTATAAATAATGTTTTAGTTTTTAGTTTGTGTTGATGTTGACCAGTAGCAACAAATAGACAAAGCACATCCAATCAGTAGCTCCCACAAAATCCTAAAACATTCCTCAAAAAGTTTTGTATTTGATTGTATTACTTATCTACAAATGCATTTATTCCAATTAAGCCAGTGCAGTTTATTCCCATATCATATGCAAGACGCAGAGACAGAGACCTCCCACGACAGATTTGTAATGTAAGTGTTTGATCATGTGCATTACAAAGAAGTATGGATCTCAAGTGTAGTGCACAGCAGTGCTAATAGATAGATACTAAGTCATATGTGGAGAGAGGCTTGTATGATAATAAAAAGTATTCCATGGTGTGTGTGTGTGGGGGGGGATCTAACAGTGAGGATGAAAGTGACAGAAACACAGAAAGTGTCAGAGAAAAGCAGAGTTCTTCATAGCCATTTCACCACTTTCTATGTCTAAAACATAATTTGTCGTGCCTGATGCCCCCTCCATGTCGCTTCTCTTTCCTGCTGCTCTTTCTTACTGTATTCCCACGTACAGTATCCTCTAATACACAACCAATGAGCCTTAGCGAGGCCCTTCAGACTCGTGCTCCTAACTCTAACCTGAGTCACTTCGCATGTGGGTCAAATGGCTTGTGTGAAATGTCGGCAGTATCATGCTGCTTTTGGGTAAAAAATCAATTATTTTCCTAACACAGGGACACAATTCATAGGGCAGACACAAAAAAGAGGGAGGGGAGGGCTATGAGACACCACCGTGTAACATGCTGCGATAAGTATGCTGGGAAATGTGTGTGTGTGTGTGTGTGTGTGTGTGTGTGTGTGTGTGTGTGTGTGTGGCACCTGATGTTAAGCTTTTTGTGTTGCCCAAGATTTTTTCTTGTCTTTAATCAAAGCTATTTAATTCTTTAGTTTAGATGTGAAGGGTTTTTGCATTTTTAGAGAAAGGAAAGGTAGATATGACTAAAGATCTACTAAGATCTACACATATAATTTGTTTTGCTATCTGTAAATAGTTTGTGAAAGAGTAGAGCTTGACCACTTGGTACCTCACGCTCTCTGACACATTCTTTGCTTTAGCAGCCCTTTATACTTTATATGAGCTGTGAGATCTACTTTTTTTCAAGCAAGAAGAAGTATCCCGTTGTGGTATCAGTGATCAGATTCTTCCCTCCTCTTCAGCATAGCTAAGATTCCATTAGCAATCTGGTAATAGTATTGGTCATGGTCAGATGCGTGCATAAGAGAGGGTGGAAATATTTTGGCACGGTCTTTCTTTATGCTGAGGTGTATGTATGGAGTGTATCAAGTGTAAAGTAATGTATATTATTGTGTGCTTCATTTTGGCACTAATTTAAGATAAGGAGGTCTGTGGTGAGGGGTTCCTCGCCATATATATACAGCAATAATAATCTAATATAGAACTGAATATGGTGAATATTAGTGGAGAAAGAGAGTGCACAGCAACGGCAAATGTCTTAAATGTGCAGCACATAGCCAAACTCAAACAGAAGAACAGCCCACACGACAGATTATTTACAATGCTTGGCACTATATTTCCTTATTTATGATACCCACATTATACAAAAGACACATTTTGGCTACCCAACCCTCATTGGAGAATATAAAAGTGAGAGCAACTGATCATTACTACAGTAAGTAGTAAGGAATCAGTCAGAATCATTTTCTTGATAGTAAGCCCTTCAGAACTTACAGTCAAACCAGGCTAGATTAGCAGAAACAAACAAACATCACACAGGCACTGATGGCTCCATATGGATGATATAGCAAGGACTTCACGTTTATCTGTTAGCTTGGCCTGTTGTTGTTATAGAGTAGGATGCTTTTAGTAAGGGAAGGTCTTGTCAGTTCTACACATAAGGCCAAGATTTGAGGTAGTAATTTGCTAAAATGGCACAAAAGCAGAGTTTTCCCTGTGTGTATTTATACCGTAATAGGTATTCACCCTTGAATCAATTTGTTTTATTTTCCCTTTCCTTTTGCATGTATTATTAGAAGTTTTCCCAGGGATATTTTGTTGAGCATGCATGTTCTTTCTCAGCAATGACCTGCTTCACATTCACACATGGGAGCTGCCCAGTACAGTCACAAACGTAAAGAGTGCACTGGAGCAATAGGGATCAAATACCTTGCTTAAGGGCAGCTCCGTTTTAGTTGTTGAAGGAGGGGCGAGTATTACTGATTCACTTTCCTAACCCAAATGTTCCCAAGCAGTAGAGCGATTTAAAATGGCAACCTTTCAGTCAAGGGTACTCCTCTAACCTGCATCTCTACTGCTGTGTATGTGGGTCTTCATTCCCATGATGATTAAATCAACATGGAATTGAAAATCAAAATAAACTGAGAGAAAAAAATAGATTTTACCTAGATGCTATAGCAAATAAACAGTAGTAACATATATAGATGTATAGATATACATCTTCCTGACATAATTTACAAGAGAGACATCTCATGATCATAATCATGACCTGGCACTACGTGATTTAATTTCCTCTCAACAGTGAATGAAATGTCATTTGATAAATTACCCATCAATACCAGCCAGTAGGGGATGACATGCTGGGAAGTGTGTGTGTGTGTGTGTGTGTGTGTGTGTGTGCGTGCGTCTGTTTTGTGTGTTTGCACATGTACATTGCATAGACATTTGTGACAGCGAGCACCCATTTGTGTGTGCGTGTGCAGAATAACTTCACATTAGCAGCCCATTATTTCAATAAACTTCCTCTTGCATCCCATTGACAGATCATCTCCCTAGAAAAGTAGATATTGTGGCCTTTAATCAGTCAGCCCCCTCCTTGCTGCCGTAGTCTCTTGTGCAGTATTTAAATTCCTCATTTTCTCTGTTGCAGGCGGGACATGCCTGTCCCCCATTGTTCGCTCTGAACAAACTGGGGAGCTGATCGTGTTAAGTGCGGCCATGATTGATGGCTACTGATGAAATCTAATACACTCGCCCCATGCCATCGTTTAGCAGAAATATGATTAGAGAGAAAGACTCCAACACTGACTGATAAAAGGTGCAAATGTGGTTAATGTCTTCTTTTTCAGATTTTCACTGGGGTTTTTTCTGTGAAATTGAGGAGTTTGGCTGTGGTAGACTAATTCCAACAGGGGTATGGGACATTAACTGTGGAGTGAAGGCTGTGGTTCTAGTGTGTGATGAAAGTGAGTTAGAGAAATTAGCGCGTGCGTGTGCGTATACATGTAAGGTCATTCTGCACAATTTATACATTTAAGAACGATGATGGAGTGACTGTCATCAGCCAAGGCTAACTTGGCTGATGACAGTCTCCATTAGGCCAATTATTTCTCATCTTATGTCTGTCTGTCTTTCCACTCACAGTCAGTTGACATAAGAAAATTTGCTCTGTGCATTTTCTTATGCCTCCTTAAGTTCTATTGCACTCAATAGTTTATACACTACTGTGTGCAAATAGCACATTATTATGCCTACCGCTGATTCATTGTGCTAATGAACATTTAAGAAGTGCAGCTATGGAGAGTTGGTTGGTGGTGAAGGGAAATGAGATTTTAGTGACCTCTTGTGGGACGTGGGTGTACAGTAACTTTTTGACTACTGGCTGACTGGAGTGGTTTGACTAATCAGTGTAGTACGTTGATATCAGATTTAGTTGAGCATGCTGTTGATACCTTAATGGATTACCAGGGAAATATCAGTGGTGTAAGACATAGAGGGATGCATGGACACACACACACACACACACACACGGCCCACTCAGGGACCTGTCCTCTTCTTTCATGTATCTTTTCTCTCTTCCAGTCTCCCTCTCTGTGTTCAGCCAGTCCACAGCTACATTAGCAGTTGATTTTCAGAACACTGGGTCTAATGGATCTCCCTCCTCCCTTCCCGTCCGTTCCCATTGGCTGAGGTTGGCCTCCAGCCTAGCCCACCTGCTCCACAGTGCTCTCCTTAATGTGACTGGCCAAGGATGATGGATCACCCTCTGTCACTTCCACCTTCTCCTCCAATCAACAACCAGCCATGGAAATTGATTGTTCTAATTTGCTCTCATTATTATTATGATATTAAGCACAATATACAGACACAGCTCACTGTCAGATCTGGGCAACGCCGTCATTAGTTACAGGGGCTGGAGAATACGCCTCGGCGGGGTTTGCTCCAATACACGCCGAGATGTAAAGGAATCAGTGCACGTTCGAGAAACACACTGGTTTTTCTTAATAAGATTTGCCATGCAGCCCCTCACTGAGGTGATGTAGCATCTAATTATGTTCAATTCAGTGCATCTGGGAAAGAGAAAAAAGAGGATATGATTAAGTCTCTCCGTGTCAGATACACGGCGCTCTCACACACACATACACACTGCTGGATCTGAGGAAACGGGAGGCACCAGTCTGAAAAAACAAAATAACTTTTCATTTGCAATGACTTCAAATAGTACTATGTAGATGTTAAATGCTGTTTAGAAATGTAATTAAAATACATTTCCTGATTGAATGCGACTCTATAACAATGAAAGTTGAAATAATAATAATAACAATAAATAAAAACTGTACATTATGAAGACACTGTGCCACTTTAGACAGATTTCTGGGATTTGCAAGCATCCTCATTCCTGACAATAGCGAATAAATTGCAATACACTGACGTAGGCCTTTAGTACATGTATTCCATGACTTTGTGGATGACCTTCCCTGTTTTTCTCTTCCTCATCATGCCCTAAGAACTACCAAAGGTCAGCTATATTATCATTCTGAATGTATGGGCTTATCCCAGCCCTTCTCCCACTGCTGTATTCACAAGCCTGGTTTGAGATGGTACAAATGAGACTCCAAAAGGCCAAAGCAAATACCAGGGAAATCTGCTGATCTTGATATTACCACAGCAGCCCCTCCAGCTGTATACTTCTCCTGTGTTCCATGGACCAAAGTGTATCCCCAGTCATGCTGTTACCAGCCCAGAGTATATTGGATAGTGCTTACATTAACGCGCAGTGTCTAACAAACCGCTTACGCTTCTATAATTGGATTACAAGGAGTGCCGCATTCCCATTGGTGAGATTAGGAGGGTCTGGGCACAGAGCCGACCCCCCTCAGCGTGAGCGAGGGATCTGATTCGCCGCCCTCCCTAACGACGTGCAAATGCCAGATGTTTGATTGGTGGAGTGGTGCTGGCGTGGGTGTTTATTGGTCCATGACAGTGTAATATGGGGGCATGCCAAGTCTACTGTCAGGGTTTTAAAGTGTCTACTCTGATCTAGAGGTGATAAATGATCCTATCCCTTTATTTAGTGGCCTTAAATACATTTTGTGGAGATACTGTTCTTAACTAGATTTAAAGGGTGGCTAGCTGCTCGCCAACCATTGTTGCTTGAAGATGCAGTAGATGGTATTCAGCGTTTAGTTCTCATTTGGTCCGTTACTTTAAAACTTTATAAAAGACACAATGGTGAATGTTAATATCTAGCATGGGTAGTTTGGAGGTGGGGGGCCTTCGATGGTTTCAATTGTAAAAGCGATCTGTATGCACTACTCCAGTTTGTTGTTAAGGTTACAGAGAAGAGTACATTAAGACTGGAAATTCCCATGGTGGTCAAACAAACAATTGAGCCAGCTGCATTACATTAGCATTTCAGAGATGCTTGTGTGTGTGTGTGTGTGTGTGTGTGTGTGTGTGTGTGTGTGTGTGTGTGTGTGTGTGTGTGTGTGTGTGAGAGAGAGAGAGTCTTCTGACCTCCCACATTTTGACCTCTCACCTTTGACATCCACAGTAAATCTCCTCCTTACGGCCCTTTCTTAACCACTCCCAAACCTCTGACCATTAGCTTATGTGGAGTCCTCAGCACAAGCTGCAGAAAACCTGGCAGCTGCTGGCCTCCCGTGAAGGGGGACCCTCTCCATCATGAAGGTGACACCTTAACTGTCCTGCTCTCGCTCAGTTCGGCAGGCCCCCTGCCACCACACACACACTTTCTCTCTCTTTTTGGTGAAAGGACAAACACAATAACACATAATCACTCTCTTTTCTTACACAGGTGCAAATGTAAATGCATAGACTCGGTCGTCCGTTGCACACACATGCACACCCCACTTCCCACAACACACACACTCTGCATGAGCAACACTAACAATTCTCTGTTTGACATCGTCTTTCACACACACACACACACACACACACACACACACACACACACACACACACACACACACACACGCACGCACACACTGGAGTGCCACCATTCTATCTTAATGTACTCTGGCCTGTCCCTGCAGGTGACCTGACCCTTACTGTCTGTCCTGTTTGTCAGAGACAGAAGACAATCCAGCCAGATGGCAGTAGAGCCGAATAGCTCGACAACAGGCTGTGTTAATATGTAGCTTTAACCACTGTCTTCTCTGCGTCACAATAGGGCCATTTGGGAGGGAGGGAGGGAGG
>CABFOS010114325.1:0-11806 GCA_900660315.1 Diretmoides pauciradiatus
AAAAAAAAATATATTTTCTATTTTTCTTTCTTAATTGTTCGAAATAAACGTTTTCATTCATTCATTCAGTATGTTATATAGGGGACGTGATATCTAGTGGCCCTGCTCATTTATTCCACAGAAAATGCTGGGTCACTGTTCATTTTGAGTGTGCTTAATAGTTTTTCATGAATTATTAAGTCATTGATTTTATTTATGTTTGGTGTAGGATTGGTCTATATGGTTCTCTACATTTTACAATTGAGCTCATTGCAATGTGACCGTGTATGCATTTAAACAAATATATAGAGATATAAAGCAATAAGCCAGAAGACATGAGGGGGTGCAGCTCAATTGATACCTTCAAAGCTCAGCTGAAAGGACACTTGCTAGTTAGTCAATCCTGTTCCCACTTTCAGTAGTGTACCCTTAACAGGGAATCAGCCTCATTGTAGGCTCATTGACTGTAGTTTCCCCCCTGTTACTGTATGTTTTTATTGTATTGTTTTATGATGGTAGGTAGGTAGCATGACCGTAGGGTTTAGACAGGAGGCTCAATGACTGTAGGTTTTTTCTTTTTACTTGTTACTTTATGTTTATACTGTACTGTTTTGTGTTTTTGTGTACATGGGACTGGAGATGGAAAATAGCACAAGCTATAATCTAGTGCAATGCATCTTTTCTCTTCGGAGACTAATGTTTTCTTTGTACGTTGTCCCTGAAATAAACTTCTAAATAAAAATAACTGCACACATGCAAGTCTTTTTTTTTACATGGAAATGACACCAAAATGTAACGAAAGGAATTACTATTGGAGCACGTTCATCATAGATAACAGACGTGTCAAAACGAAATTAACTTGTCATTGAAAATACATATGTATCTACATTATGTAAACTGAAGAATTAGACTAATGTAAGAGCCTATGACCATCAGTACAATATTTCAATACATTAGACTGCACACATGCAAACTGCATTCAGAGAACATGTTGAAGTCATAGTCACACTCATAATTTATATAGTCTTAGATTAGTCTAATTTTTCAGTTTTCTGCAGTGTAATTAGACAGTACCAAAACATTACAAAACTTGACACAGCTGAGTATACTGCTACCAATAAGCTTTCATTTAGCTCACCTAAATATTTACTGGTATGAGGCATATCACAGAAAGACATGTACAGTAAATACAGTCTATGGTAAATACACTAAGCTCGCAGTTATGGCTGCACACAGTGAGTCTGGAAAGTTAGTACACACCCCAGAGAAGGTGGGTGCTGTGCATCTGCAGCCATATCAACTGCTAGAAGACTCTGGAAGTTAGAGATTGCCACAGGTCACAAACACAGAAGCAGCAGAAGCAGAAGAAAAGAACAGTCGGTGGCTTTGGAAAAAAAGGACAGTTTGGGGTTCAACATATGGAAATCTGTCATGACTAAACATGGTATGGAAGAGTAGCAGGAGTAGTCACACTTTGTCCACAGCTTTTGAAACAAGTGTCATGATTAGTTTTACATTTGCTGAAAAACAACTGAACAGGCAATTTCAAATCGGGACCAACTGACTCTTCGCCTATGACTGTTTGGATTCTGAATTGCTGAGCAGTTTCAAGCCAGATGGCACCCACTTAACCCTAATGCCATACCTGGTCTCACCCTTTTCCAAACTCCAAGATAGCTTTCTACAAAGATGTTCTTCAAGAACAGCACAAGGAATAGTTGAATCATATCCTATGTATTGTAAATGTTGCTGTCTAAGTACACCATAACTACAAAATGAGGCAGATGTAATTTAAATGGTTACAATTATAGGCAATGCGTTTCTTTTTTACATCTTTATCTTGTCTGGCAGTTGGAACTCAACACAATGGATTTGGTACAAAAATAGTTTATTAAAAACAATTTCCCATAGCTGAAATATTGGAGATTTCATGTCCATGTCTTTTGTATTTTTAACAAATCATAGAAACATCTCAACTTTCAAACCATTAGGAATTAAAAACATTAAAGCAAAGGGCCTCTTGGTTGTTTCTTCAGAGTCAATTTGTTTTACTCTTTGATAAATGAGTGCTATAAACAAAACAAATATCATTACACCTTGGACTCTTCATTGATGAAAGCATATTTACAGCAGTGTGTCTCAAGTAGCACTCTTCATTTCAGCGCTTTAGTTTTGTACTTGGCTTCTTTTGTGTTTAAAAACATCACTTGAGCAACAGAGTGGGGCTTAGAGAATTCAGATAAACAACTTAATTCATAACAACCAGAAACAGGTTTCAGTGAAATATGTATTACACTTTAGCAAGCCGTGTGTATCAGAGGAAGTCACTTTGAGTTCAGCTACAGGGTTAAATTACACACTTAGATGTGGCAAAAGTGATTCAAATATAAATTTGACTGACTGGCTTAATGACATGAAATTGATCCCCAAACACAATTCAGCCTAGTTTTCATGACGATGACTAAACAATAATCCCTCTGATTCATACACACTGGCAAGAGAAAGACCACTATAAACAAAATGCTTATGTAGTCCTGTCTGTTACTTTTATAGATGTAAAAAAAAAAAAAAAATTAACAGTCCCTGTGCCACCCTGACACGCTGGTACCTCACTTTTTGCACATTTTCTTGCACTACTAATCAATTTCGAAATGCATTTGAGATTTTCTGTGTTGGATCTATACAAGACACTTATTTTTTTTCTAACTAGAAAGGACATTCTGCACATTTATGTGAATGTGTGAACTTCAAATATAAGGTAAAAATCCTATTAAGTATTATTCACCCGGTTGTTTTATCAGGACTAAACTGGCTTTATGGAAAAAATGTATCCCAGATCACATTTAGGATTCACCTTCAGGCTGTAGTAGTTAAAAGTATTAACATTTTCCTTTCAAAGCGGTTAGTAGAAATCCATCTGACCGCACAGAGAAAGGAGCAATCTGAGCAGTTTTTGAAGATCTGGTGTTCATCTGGGTACATACATAAGTACTGTAGCAAAAAAAGCTAATGTCAATACAGTAAACTGATTAGTTCAGTTAAGCTCAGTAGCTACATTTCTCATGTGCATGATGTACTTCTCTTTATTTTGCATGACACTAGATCACTTCAGCCACCTCACCTAGATCACTTCCTCTCTTGCACACAATGTTGATGTCCAGGACCTTATCAAAATTCATGGCAGCTTTCTTACAGTAAGTGTACCAAAGGCACTATACCATGATGCACTAGGAAATGCTGTTTCTTTCCATTCTTAATTTTTTGTGCATGTAATGTTATTTTAGATAATGTCACACGTCAAATGCCTTTTGGCCCGTGAATTGAAACTTTTGTTTAAAAAAAAGAAAAACAAATAAAACTCCATCATGCCACAATCCAACTTTAAGCATATGTGAGCTACTGCATTGGTTTATGTTTGTCTAATATTTCTACAACCAAAAAGCAGTTATATGCACACACAAACAATTAAAAAAAACTTCTTCCACAGTTTACAGCGCGACTCCAAAGTAAATCCTGGAAGAGTATTGTATGATTGAAGAGTGTAATGCTTTGATTTTTTGTTGATCAAATTTTTTTAAGGGGTTTTCATATCTTTTATCAGTAAAATATGGCTACCAATTATTCCAGTTAAATTCAGAAGACTTGTGAGAATAACAAACTTCTAATCATTGTAGTTATAAACAGAGTCCCAGTACTAGAGGAATACATTTTTATTTTTTTGATGAACTCTCATTTCTGTTATACTGAACATTGAGGATGGAACTTTTAAGGACACTGGGCATGGACCAGTAAATGTTTGTGCAAGTGTCACTGATTTATCAGTCGCTGTACTATCTACTATGTACTGCCCAATCTACCGGGCACCCAACGGGATGCATGGTCTGTCGGTCCTGGATGACAAGACGATGGCGTGGCTTCTGGAGGTGTGTCCGGAAGTGTAGCCCCGGGTGATCCTATTCCCCAGGCCGGGGTGGTAAAAGGATGAACCCTCGACCCCGAGCCTGGGGAATGAGGATGAACAACTCCATCTCGCCCACACGAAGAAGAAGTCGCTGTACTGAGTTTAAGTCAATTTAGATGGACAAAAATGGTTCCAAATGGTGTGAATTTCAGTACTCGTAAAGAGACCACTGTGCTCAGACCGGTCAAGGCGTTATCTTGTCAACAGAATTTAGTATTGAAAAAAAAATGCAAGTCACACCTTATTCCCTCTGCAGACAACACATTCAGTGTCTGTCTGTCAGACCCAATTTTTTCCCAATGCAAATTCAGGACTTAAAATGAACAAAAGAAGAACTCAACAGTATTTTGTGAGCAAATGAGTAATTGTTTATGTTATTTGCCCCCAATTCCAGAGGGTTGTATTTGTCAGATTTCTGCCTGAAGGGGGCACTGATTCCCTCCCTACCTATACATTACTGACAGTATTAGAACGTTTCTGGCAATTTATATTGATTAAAAATATCACAGATTCCAGGACCACATCAGTTCTTTCAAAGCCTTATTGGCTGCAATATTGCAGTGCAACAGACCATGAGGAGCCTATATGGAAAATCAAAGATGAAAAAAAATAAAAATCGTGGGGACCTCAGGCGTCGGGATAACACACTTCAAGTTATCCCAGCATAAATGTGTGGGAAAATATTCAGTGTTAGAGACATGGGATTTACCACATTTTTAAAATGTATTAAAATGGACAGATTTACGTTGTTGAATATTACGGAGAACCTGTCTCCCTGCCATTCTATAGATTAGGCCACTGAGTAAAAAATAATTGTTTTCTAGAAAACATCTGTTTTTGCCATATGCAAACCAACTCAAATGTGAAAACAGAACTAAAGGGAAACCTCAATTCAGGGACAGAAGAACTAAGTAAAATGCATGCACTCCATTCATCCATCCATTCATTCATGCTCACCTATAGCTTACAGGAGAGACGGGATCCAGTTGACAGCTGATATTAAATTACTGCCATTTTCTTAGCTCCAATTTTCACATGATCCTGTGTTTCAGGATGAGGATACAATGCCAAATTCATCTATAGTCTGTGCAGCATGTAAACATTTTTTTCTGCTAAACAATATGTCTGGAGGCTGTTCATTTTCTGGACATTTGTGATTATTACTGGCCAGAAACTGTCAATAGCTTATGCAAACATGACAAAGAGCCTCCACATCTTCTGCTTATAATTCATCTGCCAGGGGATGTGTCTATAATAGTGAATATTGTCTGGTTTTTGATCTTTCATGTGATTCAGAGCAATCTCCAGCTGAAGGAGTAGTGAGTCAGTCTATGATTCTGTGTCCTGTGTTGTTTTTGTGGGGTTACTTTGAGCTGGAGGTGGGGGCTCAGAGGGCACTGGTTCTGCTGCTGTAGCAGTAGTTACTTCAGGGGGCGGAGCTAAAGGTTCTGTTCCTGCCTTCAGTTGAGAACCTTCCGTACTGGGTTCTTCATTGGTTTCCACGGCAGCAGCAGGAGCCACATTAGGTTGTTCTGCACTGTCAGAGTTAAGCAATTTGTCCATGTTCTCCAATTCTGCCAATCGATCATCCCTGTCCCACCGTGTGCTCCTCTCTCGTCTCTCTGACCGCCTTGGCCTGTCCCCTTCTTTTCCTTCGGCTCCTCTCCCTCTTTCTCTGTTCCCTCCCTCTGCCCTTCCTGCTCCCTCCCCCCTCCCTCGCTCCCGCTCCCTCTCCCCATCCTCACCCCTCCCTCGTTCCCGGTCACCCTCCAGGCTGCTTCGCCTCTCCCTCCAGTCCCGTCTGTCCCTATCTCTGTCTCTGTCCCTTTCTCGATCGCGGTCTCTGTCTCGATCCCTGTCCCTATCTCTCTCCCATCCTCCTCCCCGGTGATTTCCCCCATCTTCCTGCCAGCCTCCGAGCCGGTCCCTTCCATCCATTCTATCACTGCCTCCTCCTCTACCTCCGTCACCAAAGGGCCGCCTCCCTCCTCCAAAACCTCGATCCCTCTCTCTATCCCTTTCTCGGTCCCAGTCTCTGTCCCTCTCTGGGTCTCTGTCCCTGAATCCAGGCCTGTCTCCCCTGAATGGCCTGCCATCCATTTCCTCTGGCCCTTCCGGCCCCCGAGGACCGCCAGGTCTGATGAAAGGGGGAGGAGGGCCAGGAGGAGGAGGACCATGTGGCGGGAAAGGACCTCTGATAGAATGGGGAGGGGGCATTCCAAAGCCTCCTGGAGGTGGAGGGTGGATGGAGGGTTCATGGTGCATCATTTGAGGGTGTGGTCCCCTGTGCAGCATCTGCGGGGGCATAGGGGGCATGTTGGGGTGAGGGGGTCGTGGGCCGTGGGGTGGTGGGAAACGCTGCATATGTGGAGGGGGGAGAACCGGAGGCCGCTGGAGGGGAATTATGCCAGGCCGAGCCCCAAGAAGGCCACCAGTCGGGGGCTGGATGTTTCCTGGAGGACCCCCTGGAGGTCCACCTACCTGGTTACCTGAAAGGGAAACAGCAAAGTATAAAGTACAGCTTTAATTTTGCATGTTTGAAATTCTCAGGGTGGATCAAGATACCCCAGACAGTATATGATGTAATGTAAGGAAAGAGTGATACTCACCCATGGGACCCATCTGGTTGTTGAAGAGATTGGGCCCCTCGGGGCCGTCATCCTTCATTCTGTTACCCAGGCTTGCTGGGTCCAGAGACGAGTCTTCAACTCCACCTTTGGAAGGTGGTGGGGGGCCCAGGGGCATGGCACCAGGTGGAGGGAAACCTGGGAAAAGGGAGAGAGAAAGACAAAGAGAGAGCGAGAAAATTAGTTAGTCTGTGTTTGTACCATATCAATAGACAGAATTCAAGAATGGGCTGAGTGTGTATCAAAAAATACAGAAATGTAAAAGACAAAACAACTAAATTTCTGATCTTTTTTTGTTCTAACAAGTTTATGCGGAGAAAGTGATGAAAGACAAAGTGAGAAAGGGATGAAAGACAAAGTGAGAAAGGGATGAAAGACAAAGTGAGAAAGGGATGAAAGACAAAGTGAGAAAGGGATGAAAGACAAAGTGAGAAATGACAGGTTTTGGCAGTGTTACCTGGTGGCATCTGCATGGGATTGAAGCCTGGCCTCATGAAGGGAGGCGGGGGGACACCAGGAGGGAAGGACGGCGGAGGCATGCCTATAGGACCAGGGAAGACTGGAGGCTGGAGAGAACCGACACCAACCATTGGTTGCTGCATTTGAGGAACCTGGGGCAAAGATTTATAAGGCACATATGTGTCAAATGAGCAAGCAGACTGCTTGCAAATGCTACATATGCCTATAGAGTGACAGTCAAATAACATCCAAATGATCTGATATGATGACGATATGATTATAATAATCTAGTCTAATGTAGGGTTAGCCCAGACAGTTGGATCAGAGAACTATAATGTTTTAGCACGAAATCATGTCATCCTTTTGACTGACTGATTTCTTTGCTCCTGTGGCACATTCATAGAAGCAGTGGTGGAAGGCTGCTAATTGCCTGTGTCTCAGGGGGATGTAGGATGAAGCAGCAGCCCTGGACCCACCCCTGAACTATATTCCCTTGATCATCAGCATGTGTAGAGAAAAGGACAAAAAGGTAAGAGAAGCTAGGCTGGAGTGAGAGTGTCAACAAGGAACTAGTCAAAGGATGTGGTAACTCATTACATTACAGTGGTGGCTTGTAAACAGAGATGTGAGAATTCTCAGGACAAAGTGCCTCCCTCAGCAAATGGCACAAGCTTGAAAAGCATATAAACTATGAGGACACCAGTACTTAGCTAGCTTGTGCTAGACGATAAAATGCACTCTGCAGCTGATGTTGCTGCAGAGCTGAAGCAGTCATTAAAAAAATCTCTCCGTATGAAAAACAGTCAGGTTTGGACTTTTTATGAAAAATTAGTTGACAAAGACAGGGTTAAGTGCAAAAAAGCTCCAACAGAAATGAGCAATGGGCCCAGCACTGCCGCTAGCGCTTCAACTGTAACCTATTCACGTTAATTGACTGCATTTGTATGACATTTAACGATCATGTGTTAACGGTTTAACAGTAATTAGCATGACTAACTGGTAAGGAAATTTCCCATAGATTCACATCTGGGAGCTACCAAGTCACCTGCTGTTGGCCACTGTGCAGCTCCATAGGAGCAGTGGGGGGTTTAATGCCTTTCTCTTGGGCTCAATCCTGACCCTCAGGCCCAGAACCCTGCTGGGTTTCTATCCTACCTGGTAGGAATTGCATTCAACTGTCGTCGCAGATCTAATTCAGTTCCCAATAGATGGCTGGAGTGAAAACCAGCAGGACTCTGGGCCCTGAGGACCAAGACTGAGAACTAGGGATGCACACTATATCAGTCATCATATCGGAATCGGCTGATAATTACTTAAACATGCATTATCGTTATTGGACAGATATCAAAATTATTCCCGCGCTGATATGATAATATGATAATTATGTGCCAACCACATTGTTAACCTACCTACAAAGGAGAAAATGTCTGAGGTGTGGAGAGAAATCAGGTAATAACAAAGCAGTGTCTGCATCTACACCCAGCATCACAGTTACTGCAAGGTGGAAGGTAAACCCTACTGATGGAAACTGGTATTGCAATATTGATATCGGCATCGATATTGGTTGATATGACAATGGAAATAATCGGTTATCGGCCAAAACTTCAATATCGTGCATCCCTACTGAGAACCAGTGACCTTCCAGTCTGTCACAAGCCTGATTCTATAACATCTAGGCTACGGCTGCCATAGAAAACAGATCCATGAAAAAAAGTTCCTCACTTCAAATGAGCGATGAGAGAATTATACTCAGGTTATGTCTTGCATTATTTACCTGTGCAGGAGGAGCAGGCACAGCAGCCACAGGTAGAACTTGTGTCTCGTCAGGCTGCTGTGGCTCTGAGCGGCCATTGTGGGCAAGTTCCTCTGGGTTCTCAAGACTGTTCCTCACACCTCTCCACTCTAGGAAACAAGACACAGATTCAACCTCATTTATAAAAATACACTGATCAATGCATTTGTGAAAGTAATAACTACCAATATTCCATTTTTGTCATAATGCACATTTCATTGAAAGCAAATCTCAGTGTGCTGCAGAAAAAAGCTGAGCCTTCTTTCACTAATTATACATGTAGACTGATCCAGGCATGATGCCATTTCATACAACTTTATGATACTAATAACTCCAAATGAAATTGCATATAAACTCATCTAGAGTGGAGCAAGAGGAATTGGCAATCTTACTGCCATAAACTATCCATGCAAATTGGTGTTGTTGTTAAACGTGCTTCTCCTCTGGTTCATTCTCCTTTTCTTGCCCCTAGAGCTGAGAACTCTCATTGGCTGTTGCCAGGATCAGTCCCAGATGTCGGCCTTGCTGAGTCTTGGACCGATTCCCACTCACCAGGCCAGGCTTGACCAGATATGATCCAACAATATCAAACATATTGAAAGACCATGACAGGCTAAAGAGCCAGAATCACTAGTGTTGAACCTGTTCACACGCACAGGATAATCTGAACCAACTCCGGCAGCGTTCTGGGATCATGGAAGAGCAGGCTGTTGATTTACCAACTGTCACGCAAGTGTGTGACTAACTAGACTTGGATTTCGCATTCTAAACGCCATGTAATTTCTCTGCTGTTGTGTGCCAGTATGGCTGACTCCTTAATGTGTCTATGCCTGTGTGTTGTTACCTGGTGATAAGGTGTCGACGTCCAGCATTCCTCCTTCTCTTAGTTCCTCCAGCTGGTCCTCTCTGATCTTGGACCAGGGTATATACGTGACACCCAACTCCACGTCCCAGTACTGTTTATACTCGGCCTTTATGCCCTTATTCAAAGCCCAAGCAATCTGGAAAAATGATACAAACAATTCATACAGGAATTTTGCTGTTTCCTCTTTGAATATCTGACAAAATTGTAGTTAACAATTTCAGTATGATCCCATGTTTAGTGGTGCAGTGTATTGCAACAACGTGTGGTTCTCCCTCACCTTGATGGCTTTCTGGTTGACTTTGAATGTCCCTCTGCTGAGCTTCTGCAGAGCCCTGAATGCATCCTGCCTGTGCACCATGACAATATAGGCACAGCCACGTGGAGGAATCATCTGAACAAGGAGAGAAGGAAAACTGGACAGGTGAGGAAAAAGCAAAAGGATGTTGTGAGGGATTGTGGTCTTCCATTTAGTTGGCTGCTTCTAGTTTCAAGTGCATGACAGTGCTGTTGTTCTTTTATCAGCAGGTACAGACGTTGGCAAAAGTAGTTTTGTTGGAACAGCTGTGTCAAATTTGTTTACTACATTTCGTTTTACTATACGCATTTTGTTTTACTAATCAAAACAAAATGCCCAATTTCGGGTGAGCATATGTTTTAGGGACAAAATAACAAAAAAAGGATCTCTAAGATCTTTTGATAAGAATTTAAAAAATTGTGCCCAACAACAAGGTATAAGAAACTGGCCCAGACGTTTTGCCACTTGTCTGTATGTTCTGATGTCAACAAGGGATGTGCTCGATCTAGGATCAATGAAACCAATCTATGTAGGTCCTAGGAGTTGCATAGACTAGTTGACTAGTCGACGTTACTACCACAAGTCGACCCCTGCCAGGAGACGTCGACTACTCCTTGGCTGCGTAATTTCACACACAAGGAACCCGCACGACAGTTCCTACAGTTCCGTTCTTTTTCCACATCTGGTCTATTTTTGCCAGATCCGCATGCGTCTGACAAGCGTGGCAATGCACTTTTACCTATGGCAGAACAGAAATGCTGCAAGGTAGTGACGCGCGCGGTGTACATTGAATTCCGTTCTGGAGCCGCTCAGATCAGTAGACGGGCTCCACATGGGGAAAACAAACAGCCTGATGGAATGACAGCATGGCAAAACGAAACACGCATGACGATATGTTGCTATATGCCATATGTCAGCTTTTCAATCTCTGATCATATAGTTCCAGGTGTTGCTGCACCAAAATGATTAGCTTCTCATTGTCCAGATCGCCCATGTTGTCTCCTTGTGTGAGGGAGCTACGTAACATCCGGTTGTAAATTCTGTCGTGGAGGACAGCAAAAAGTTAATATTTCAACTTTGGACAGCAATGCCCTCTGCCATCTACCGTTACCGGTATTCCTCACCTAATTTTACCATCTGGCTCTCGTCCACTCTGGTTTGCTGTCTACGGTCTACCTGTGAATGCAGCATTACGCTTCCACGCCGGATGTAGTGGACATTACGCATCAAATGTGTGGAAATATACTGTTGTAGGAGTTGAGCTAAAGGGAGACTGAGATCTTCTTGCGTGTTGAAGGGCTCTCTTTATTCACAACAACACTCACTCAGATGACATCATCACCCATTAGGGTGCATGAGTAATGGAGTCCAGGAAATCTACCAACGGTAGAATAGCTTGGTTTCAGTCAGGTGACTGCGAAATTCAAGTGGCGGTCAGGAAGTGAAAACGCAGTGAACGCAGATTGCAACCATGGAGGACACCGACTATGTGAAAAAGTTAGACGAGCCTGCACGGCGCAGATATCGTGAGAAAATCACCGAACACATAGGATACGATCCTTATCGGCTGAAGAAGAGCGACTTTTCTCCTGATTTATATGATTTGCCTGCTGTCGAGGCGATGGACATAACTAGCTCCTCCCGACCGCAGACGTAGGTTTGAAAGCCATTTTTTCCTGCGTTCTTCGGTTAGCTTTTTTAATTTCTCCCCTTTATGGACGATAGCCTTTGGCACTCGGTAAAACCTCTTGTTTATCTCTCGGTTGGATCGATTGGAACAACCGTACACGACACAACACACTGGCATTTTCACAACGGTAGGCTAGCT
>CABFOS010114343.1:0-13961 GCA_900660315.1 Diretmoides pauciradiatus
CACACACACACACACACACACACACACACACACACACAGGAAGTGAAATTATGTGAATGTATGGCACACACACTTAGGATTTCACTTCCTGTGTGTGTGTGCGGTTCTGTGTATGCATATGTGCCAGCAACCCGCAGCGGAGGTTGTGTGCTAATGGAAGTTTGTGGTTGTGAATTAATAATTCAGAGCTCCGGCATAGCTGGTTGGAGCCTTCATTATTCATGGTTGGCATTAAAAAATGACTGACTGCTGTTTATATAAAAGAGCATCAGCTACAGCCGTCTGCTCAGGAGCCGGGCAGTCCTCAACCCCTTCACCTCCATCGATATGCTCAGCCCGCTATCCTCTTCCTCGCCCTCCTCATCTCTCTCGCTTGCCATCTCGATCCCCCTCTCGTTGTGTCTGTCTCCCCATGTCTGTCTCTTTTTCTTTCTGTCGTTGCCTCTCTCCCTCTTGTCTCCGTCTATCTGTGTCACTCTTTCTATCCATATGTCTGTCTATGCGTCTCTTTCTAAGGCGTCTATGTGTCTCTTTCTCTCTTGCTCTCTCTCTTTCTCTGTCTCCACGTATCGCTCTGTCCCCCACCCCCCGCATATTCCATCCGGTCTCTCTCTTTCTGTCTCTCTACATGACTTGCTGTCTCTCACCCTCACAGTATTTTTTCCCACCATGGTGTCAGTGCTGCTGCTGCTGAATGATTCTTTTTATTAGTCAGAGCTCCAGTCACCGCTAATGCTGCTGCCATATTGTACCAGCGCCTTCCTGTGGCTGCTGCTAATGACATTCTTTGTCTCTCTATCCTCGTGTTTCGCCTCCTGCTCCTCCCGCCTCCCGTCCTCTTCCTCCTATGGTCTGAATGGAGGAGTTGTCTTGTCTTGCTGCTGAAGGAGAAGTCACACTGAAACGCACACCATGTGTGTGTGAGACGGCATATATTAGGCCTGCCCTGGTTGAAAAGTATGTAAGCATGTGTGTTTGACACCATATGTTACTGTAGGCTGAGGGATGAAGTGCAGGTGTGCATGCATGTGCACTAGTGTCCGACAACATGCATAGCATAGGCCAGGGATGAAGATTATGTCCATGTTTGTGCGCCTCTGCCTCCCATCAACACTCTGGATGCTTCCCTCTCTTATCTGCCTTCACCTATCACTCTCCTCCCAGGAGACACACACCACATTCACGTGTTACTATTACTGTACTTGTGGGACATTCCATTGACTCAATCCATTCTTAAACCCTTGCCACTACATGCCTAACTGTGTAAAATGTTCTCAATTCCTCTATTCGGTCTGTTCAAGAATTTAATGATGGACTTGATGTTTTTCAGTTGTGTGTGTGTGTATATCTACGTAGACGTATTGTCTGGAGTTTTATTGACATTTACTGAGGTCAGTCTCTTATCTTTGTTCAGGCACTTAAGTCTTGTACTCTATAGGCGAATGAGTAGATAACCTGTTACTACAGCACTGGCTATTATACCCACATCTGTTTATCTATCTATAATGCTAATGATGAGTTACCACCTCAGCATATTATGCAGGCTACACTTCAGCTTTTGCCTATCTATTCTATATAAACTAATTTGTCGGCATAGACACAGACACTGCCAGTGCTCCTTTGAGCTGCACTAACACCATGCACCGACGTTGCACCGTGTCCTAGGCACTCTGAATTATGGTTGTTGTGGTTCACTAATGTACTTTCAGTACAGCTTTGTTTTTTTGTGATCTGCATCAACTGTGCATGCCGGTGTAGTGCTTCGCAGCACCCAAAATCTAAAACAAAAATGTTCATGGGCAGCTGTTAATTTACCTAGGTTGGCTGCCCAGATGTTATCAATGAATAGGGAAACCCTGCAAGGATAGTAGTACAAGAACACACACACAGACTGCATAACGCAGCGCCTTCATAATGTATGCAATCATGAAAATGACTGCAGCCTGCCATTGTCTGCATGGATATTGAGGGGATATAAATAGCCAGGTCTGTATGAGGGCTGAGACTGTGGGACCACGGCATACAGAACTCAAACAATGAGCCGTCATCACTATCCATCCTCCTTTCTCCAGTCCTGTGGTCTCCCAGAGCTTGAGAGAGGGGGGGTCTCTCTCTTACTTCCTTTCTCTTCTCCCTGCCTTTGTAATCTGTCAACATTGGCAAGCCCAAGCATTTCACGTGTTACATCAGAGGAGTGGGCAGGGGGGCTGCCTGTCTACCTGTCTGTCAGTCTGTGGTGGGAGAGGTTTCTCTTGTCACGCTGCTCCATTTCTCATTCAGATAAAAACTGGGTGAGAATGGCTCTGTATCCGACTCGCACATGACTTCTCTGCTCAGTAGCAGGAAGCAGCTGCAGCTTTTTCCCCCTAAATTTTTTATATTTTCCCATTTATTAAAGTGGCAAACTTGGTCTTATATTTCATTTTAACTGCCATTAAAAAGGTTCTTAGAGTCTCAGATTTACTATGATGATACTGGCAGACACCTTGAAATCGATATGGCTCATTCAACTAATAAGCACATTTGCATATGTCATCTGGTCCTCCACAACAACACTCTTAAAGCCAGGAAAAAACGTGCATTTGACTACCATTGATATCTAAGGGAATATTTAATTTTCCTTATGGGATGGTCAATGTAACTGCTGGGCCTAACCTATCACTGCTTTTTTGGTATTCCTAGTCACATCAGATGTAATCAGTGTGAGGGAAATGTCAATCTCTCTACATCCGGCCCCTCCCTCAACGAATACCATTGAGGTACCCCTGATCAAGCCTCTGTATCTCTCATCCCTCCAGTAGATCTGTTGGCTGACAGTAGAAGACTGTAGTTGTAGTGGGCGGCTTTCTAACATTATAAAGGTTAAAAAGAAGTTCCAAAGCAACCTCAACAGAGCAAAAGGGGGTAGCTCTGCAGGCGCTTTTTGTTGTTGAAAGCTCCCACTCTCTGTATCCTTTCTCTCTGTTGCTGCTGCATCCTGCATAACAGATGAGTCCAGTCGCTTCTGTGGAACGACAAAAAAGGTGCCCCATCTAAAAAACGGCGAAATTGGCTAGAAAGGTTACATATTGCAGAGCCAGGCACACAGTTCAATGAGCTAGAAGAATGTAGGAATACCAGTGTCTCTCTCTCTCACACTTCCTCTCTCCATCTTCTCCTTTATTATGAACCCCATGCTTCTCCCATCTCCCTGCTGTCCTTTGAGTTCGCAATGTCCATTCCACCTTGTTAGAGGGTGAAGTTGTGCCAAAATACTTTTTCCTCCCGAGGTCTCCAGGATAACTTGGAGCATCTCTCTGTCTCTGAGAGAGGAATTGATCCACCACTGTGTTCAAAGCGTCTGAGCTTCCTCATTCCTCAAAAGAGAGAATAATACCGTTATATTTGTTCTGTTTTGTAAAATGGAAGGCTAATTTAATGTTTAATAGGAGTGTAAATTCTTGTTAAAACTTGTGTAAATGTTATTCAACCTGATGATGGTAAACATAATGGAAAACTTTTCAAATAGTCTAGTGGTTCTGGTAAACCTCAAGTATAGTATCAGTTCTCCAATTAGGTACCCTGGTACTTTGTCAGTACTATGTATAATACTAGCAGACTGCCAGTCAGGACAAATGAGCTCCAGAGTGCTGAGAGTAGAGGTTTTATGTGAATGGAGGGTGAAGTAATTAAATACATATTGGAATGTTTATGTACAGATACTGTACATTGCAGCAACCACTAAAATGACATTTTACAGGAACAGAGTTTTGATATAAAACTACAAAAAAAGAAAAGATTTTGTTCATTTTTGGGCATGTATTTGTTATAGATGTATGTTCGGAAATGGAAAATAACAAAATGAATCATTTTGCCTTTTAAAACATCAGAATTGGCAGTAAAACAAATTGGGTCCTGCAGTACTTTGTCAGTACTGGTACTCTGGTGGAACACTAATCTGACCTAATCCAAGCAACTGTGATTTCTTGATGAATGTAGGAGGATTGAAACAATAGGTAGGCAGTAGAATTTATACATATTATTTTTTCTCAAAATAGATACTTAACATGTTGGAGAGACCACTTCATCATCTTGATTTCATTTTGGCTCGGAGTGGGGAACCTGGCAGGCGTTATGTGGTGTTTTGGCCTCGTAGCTGCTCTGCACGCTGTGTGCCACTGCCAGAGCCATGTGACTGCTGAAGCATGTGGGGGCTGGGTAGCGACGGCCTGCTGTGGCCTGCTGTGGCCGGGAATGGGTCATCCAGATGAAAAGGACATGAGGACGCCGAAGCTTATTAAAGGGCCAGGGAGGCTGCTTCCATCTCAGGGCACATCCTATCGCTCTGCCATCGCACTAATTAGAGCCCACTTCCTGGTTCCTACTGGTGGGGGGTGGGTTCACACACATGCACGCACACAGAGGTACATACACACAGATGCAAACACATGCACGTAGAAACACATAATAGAAACAAAATATGCAGTGGGACAGGCAGACGTGCACAGCCACAACTTACACACATACCGATTTTCGTGTCTGAAGCTTATTCACATACACACACAGACTCATGTCCTTGTGTTTGGCTAGTTAGTAGCATGGTGTTACACTGTCAGTGCATTGATCTCTGCGTGTACTCTCTCAGGCTGTTGCAGTTAAAAATAATATTTTCTCAATCAAGTCGTGTTCTAAAATGTGTAATCTAATTCTCAAAACAGAAAACAGTTTGCACTGCAGTGCTCTCAATGTGGTTTGTGTTGCATTATACAGCCGGTAGTTTCAACCAAGCAACCTGATTGCATATAATTCCAGTAAAGCTTGTCTTTTCACAATTGATTGTTTGAAATGCAGTAATCAGGGAACTAGTTAGTGGTGCTTCTTGCTTTCCCCTTTGTTTATCGTTGGTTATGTGGATACTATTTTGATGATCCCTTTTCAGATGGTACACGTCCAATGATAACTGTTATATAAAAGCAGTGATGCCCTAGAGCAGAGGTTTTCAAAGTGGGAGGCAAACCGTTTCAGGGAAGGCTCAGTGAATGGAAGTGAAAGAATATTACATTAGTTATTACATTAGTTATGAAAAGTAGATCACATAGAATAGCCTAAATGTGTGTGACTTGGTTAAAGAGATGGTTCAGAGATACAGTAGTCTGGGGGGAATTTGACTGTTTTTCACAGTCAGAAAACAATAAATGCCTTAGGACAGACCTTTTTTTTAAGAAAAGTTATGTCAAACCAAAAATATTAGGCTGTCTTGGATCTATTGTTGAGTGTCTATGGGATCAACTAACATAATCATGATCCCATAGCATCCAGGAATTGATCAAAACTAAGCAAGTAAATTAAGTGTGAGGGGGGGCACCTTTTTCCAAACTTTGTCTGAGGGGCCCACAGTCTCAGACTTTGAAAACCCCTTCCCTAGAGGATGTGCTTTACTTTGGCCTTAATGCAATACATTAAAAAAGTGTTGATGAAATGTGTTAATAGAAGTTCCTACGTCAAATTTAAACAAACTATCATTATCATTACGATGCCCTCAAACTTCACCGATAGCTGTCACACATCGAACATGCTATCATCCATCGGGCCAACTCTAGTGTCAACCTAGTGATCTTTGAACCAGACACTGAACCTCATACCTGCTCATTAATAAGTGGCTCCAGATGAGAGTATCAGCTAACTGCCTAAAATCTACAATTGTGATACAGTCCATATACAAATTCTGTTTTAATGTCAGATCTCAGAACAGACACTATAACTATAAAGATGACCTCACTCATGTTTACACTTGTATCATTATTTGCATTTTCCCCAACCAGGGATATCATATTTTGTCAGCCCATGTGATGACGGACCTCACATGCCTCACAAGCGTAACAAACAGGCATGCTGTCAAGAATTTTGCATATGGGGAAATACTTTATAGCCACAGCCATCTCTTGTTGACAGTTCCACGCCGTCCACTCTGCAGAGCCACTGGCCCTGTGAGTGTGTATTTTGTGTGCTGATGCTGTAGATTTGCATCTCCAGTAGGTCACATTTCCATATTTTTCCTCCCGTTTCTTTTGCTGGCAGAACACGCTACAATACCAACTTTGTGCTGAGCCTGAGTCAGAGCTTAAAAGCCAAATCTGCCTTTCTCACCACCACACCTGTGATGCTTCCTTGAAATTCCTTCCCTAATACTTGACACCTGCTATGACAAGTCATACATGTACACCTGTCAATGTCTATAAACACTGACAAAAGTTGGTATATATTGATTTTTAAGTGCAATGAGCTCATCCAGTGCTGCAGAAATGGTCCATGACTTTGCCTAGATATTGAGACTTTATAGGTGTGCATTTTCTAAGTTTTAAAAACAATCCCCACTAAATGCTCCCATTTGCATTAGAACAGGCTACAGAATGTCGGTACCCAGGTATGAAAGTCTCTCCCTCTCCTCCTCTAGCCACTGTTTAATATTTAAATGGCCAGAACATTTTCCATTGATCTATTTTCACATATTACTCCCATTTTGTAGTATAGTCTGATGAAGACTTTTGTGAGGATCAGTACTTGTGAGAGTTGTAATTATGTTTGTCTTGTAGGTGTTTGTCTGGTAGTCGGCTGTTTGTCTGGTAGCTGTTGGTCTGGTAGTCGGCTGTTTGTCTGGTATGTGTTTGTCTGGTAGTCGGCTGTTTGTCTGGTAGTTGGCTGGTAGTCGGCTGTTTGTCTGGTAGGTGTTTGTCTGGTAGTCAGCTGTTTGGCTGTTGTTTGTCTGGTAGTCGGCTGTTTGTCTGGTAGGTGTTTGGCTGGCAGCCGGCTGTTTTGCTGGCAGCCGGCTGTTAGGCTGGTAGGTGTTTGTCTGGTAGTTGGCTGTTTGGCTGGTAGTTGGCTGTTTGTCTGGTAGGTGTTTGGCTGGCAGCCGGCTGTTAGGCTGGTGTTTGGCTGGCAGCCGGCGTTTATGGCTGGATTGAGGATACTTCGGTAACTGGTAATTCTCTTCTTTCAGAATTCAATAAATGTGCAGGAATTTGTCTTGGTGCAGACTAGAGACATAACATAATGTAATACTTGATATCCGTAGGGAAATTCTTTCACTCCCCCGCCCCCCCTCCACACAGAGAACAGCACTCCTGTAACTGGTAGGGATTCAATGTCTTGCTCAAGGACACATAAGCAGGGCGGGTACCTGCCCACGTACACAGGTAGCAAAGCCACGCCTCCCCTTGCTGCTCAAGCAGTTGCAGGGAAAGACCAGAGGGAATATGAAGTAGCAGAGAGGGTAAGTGAGTGAAGAAACTTGTAGAAAAATAAATAGAAATGTAGTGTAGCATAAGTTGAAAATCTCTTTCTCAGAGGAGTTGGACACATACAAATACAACAAATGAGGGAACATTTCAAACTCGTGAATTTTTGTTTTGTATGCTAACCACTTTGCAGGATACAAAGACTGTTTTCAGAGTTTGCATTGCTGGACTAATCAGACTTGGAATTTGATAGGCAATGTTAACAGGTGAATGTATTGAATGTGGTTGTTGAGTGTGATGGGTGCTGTTTTGTGCTGGTCTTTTAAATTTAATTTCCCTTAGGACAATAAATGACATCGTATTGGAAACCAGTCTCTGGACTTTGGAATAACAAATCCAGGATGTTGGAAATAATTGTCATTCCTGATTCTGTTTCAGGTTTTCCAACTTTATGGTTTGCTCACTACCCGCCCCACTCTTCCCCACGGTGTATTTTGGTGGAAGAATTCAAAGGAATAACGAGCAAACCATTATTAAAGTTTAAATTTTGTTGAAATAATTGCTGAATAACAGAATCAAAATGTGAACAAAACCCAACATGGTGGAAAACAACAAGATGCATGAAATGACATGCAAGGGAAATACATATCAGAGTTATGTCTCTCTTGTTTCCAGCTTTGAAAGAGTCATGTTTATGTTATTAAATCAGGACTGCAGTGATGGGAGACACTTGGTGTCATTAGACTTAAAAAATAGCAGGTATAACATCATATATATTATATATTTTGGTCAGCTTTTCCTCCTACATAACATAACTACAGCATACCTTGCCAGGGAGTCTACATCTCTCAACAGTTTCAAATGTAGACTTGAAGGTGCTGTCGGATGAACCAAAACAGAATTTTTTGACAGCTCATATTCATACTTCAGAGATTATTTGTTTTCCAGTGGGGTGCTGGGTGAGAGGGTTGTCTTTGACAAGGTCTGGGTGGCTCAAAGCAAAGACTCAGGTGTATTGTAGGACACTTCCTGGCTGCTTTCTGTAGTTGTTTTGCTTTTAGCAGTAGCATAGCTTTACAATTCTGTGTGGTGTTGTACTGCGTGTACTGAGTGTCAACATCACTTTATTCTCCAAGTATAATAATAAATGCACTTGAATTTGTCTTTGTGGCATTGGTGCAGTGATCTGTTGAGGATGTTAATGGTGACAAAGATTTGCAGAAAGAGTACAGGATTGTGCAAACACTAGTGGAATTACAGTGACTGTCCTTTGGTGTAGCAGAGGAAAAGGTGTTGCTGTGCTGTGGGAAGTGCTACATCAAAGGTTGGTGTTACTCTGTGAGTTGCCATGGTGCTGTCACCAGGAGCTCTCATAGTACAGAGGGAGAAAATGAGGAAGGGGGGTGATTTCCACTTGATGTGCGTGTTGCACAGCAGGTAGCCTGGATGGACCAGAATGCTAAATAGTCTATAAGGTGCAACGTTCATGTGTGACCGTAATGTATGCAGAGCCATGCAGTTCAGCTGGCTCTTGACCTTGGTTCAAGTGTGTTGTAAAAGCACTGATCAGTGCTGAGAGGGGATAGAGGCTTGTGGTTTCTGAATGGCAGAAATTACTATTGAGCCTCCTGGAGGCGTCATGAGCCTTATTCAACCAAACATCTGTAATGGGAGGAGCCCACTTGATAACTGTACCTGCCCTCATCCAACCCCCCTTTCCTCTAACACCAAACTTGGTTTTAGTACTCACCTAGTGTAATTGCGCAAGATACAGTTGCATTACGTCCTGTGGATCAGTACATTTCTATCCATGCCTGGTTTTCCTCTCCTTTTCACTATCCAACAAAATGCCATTTGGATGCATACATTTTTAGGATCGGTGGTCCCTGTAGGAATCAAATTCCTAGCCCAGACAGTGTTATTGACGTGCTGTACCCACTGAGCCAGACACAAATTTAATTGAATTATAGAAGAACTCATTTTCATACATAGCCTTTACTGAGTACCACTTGACAACCTTAAGGAGAGAGATGTGAATGATGTGATGCTGAAGCTCATGAATAGCTCCAGGGCATTCCTCGGTGCTGGATAGAGACGATAAGAATAGACCTCACTTGTCCTCTCCTACATTGGCTAGCTAGTCCGGCTGTGGGTTGGTGAGCAGTGTTGCTCTCTTCCAGCAGCACTGCTCACTAAACCTAAAGAATGGCAAATTGAAAGACATGGGTGCCTCTGGGTGCACCAGAGCAGCCTGGCCTTGGCTATATTTGGCTCTGTCAGTTTGCATACAGATCTGCAATGCTCTGCAATTAGGCTCCTTCCTGTTTCAACACAGGATATGGCAGCGCTGTGAAGCGAGGCCATTGATGCGCTCACAGAGGGCGCTAGCCAGTAGCCAGGCCCTCTGCAGGAGATGCATCATTTTCATGGCTCTAAAATTCCAGAGTATTGGGTTGCTTTCAGAATGGACGTTAAAATAACTGATTCTTATATGGGTGAGGGTGTAAAATAGTAGGCCCACTCTTTCCATGAAATACACTGACCCGGTGAATCCAAGTGAAAGCAATGATCCATTATTAAATCTATCAAACATGACGGTGATATCTAGGGAGGAGAGAGGTCAACGAAGGATTTTGAACCTTCCAGACACAGAAGATGAGGTTGTAAAGGATGGCTGTGGTCAGTCTAGAGCCCCTTTCACACATGTACTGCAACCCTGAACTTACCCAGACATTACCCGGAGGAGTGGTATGTGTGAACGTAAATGTTCTAGTACTATGTCTGTTTAATGTCTGAGTGAGCCCATGTGTGAAAAGAGTAGGGCATTGTCCGGAGTATTCACGACGAGCAAGTAGGCGTGTTGATGACGTATTTATCATGCGACTGTCGCGAAAGCGGGAGAATGCAAAGTAACATCCGAAGGTGAAGAAGACAAAGACGCCAGCGAAAATGTCGGCTAACTGGAGAGACAAGATTAGAGAACTTCTGTAAGTAAGGGCAGACGGCGAAATAGTAAGACGGATACAAGGCGATTTCCACAGCGTACTTTTGCGTCATGTCCTGCCTCCTGCACGCTCTACCCTGACTCCACCTCTTGCTTAAACCAAACAGACTATTTCCAGCTGGTCTCCTGTTGCGCGTTTCATGTGTGAAAGGGCAACTCCTGACCTTATTCTCCGGACATTGGCCAGAGTTCATGTGTGAAAGAGGCTTAGGAGACTGATTAGCCTACCCCCAAACTGTCTTTCTCCACGCATTGTAATGAAGGAAATTGCACCCCCCACCCCTTCCCTCCCTCATACAAAGCCAACGGAAAATATCTGTCAACCCCCCACCCCCCAACTTCTCTTCTCTGGGCTGATCGGAAGTCCACCAATTTTGCCTTGCCACTTTTTAGCATTCAAGGACCACATTTGGAGATTAGTCTGTCTGTAACATGTCAGTCTTGACCATTTTTACCTGCTTTGATTAACTATACATTTTACAGTGGATATGATATTTCATTTTATTTATACAGGGAAAAAATGGTTAGAACATCATACAAGGTATTTAAAAGACTTTTGGTCCTACTCAGCAAATCTGCAGAGAGTTGCTGTCATGCATCAGTGGAAGAAGAAAACATAGTAGAAAGGAACAACATCAAACATCAAAAGAGAGAGATATTTAGAAAAAAAAATAGATATGAAAAAGAAGAAACAAAGGATTATTGATTGATTGTACGAAGCTTTTTTGTAAAAAGCAAGTTAATATTGTTCCAAAATACAGTGCATCTGTAGAAGAAATATCTTAAGTCCATAATTGTTATATTGTGCTGAGGGATCTTAACAATTATTATGTGATGCATATGATGATGCTGGATATGATGGGTCTGTAGTTTCATACAGTATATATGCTGATCACAAGCTAGATTTTATTGTCTTTGGAATGTTATTCTTGGTCCTTAATTTGTAGACCAAATCTCAAAGAAATATATTTTGAACTCATTTTGTAGCACAAGAAAAAAGAATGTTTAAATAAACTAAACTCTTGGGGTTGGCTCTGACAGAACTTGATGTTTCCCCTTGTCTCTCTGATCTACGCTTCATGGAACGGTCTCTCTGTCTCTCTGCCTGTGTGTCTGGACAGGAATCAGTTGAAAGTCAGCTGTCTCTCTCTTTAAGCGATGGTTTGTATTTGCTGTGGCATCAGTCAATGGCTCATTGTTCCTCTGTTCCTTCGTTCATCTTTCTGCCTCAGTTTCTGTCTGTGTTTTGCACTGTCTCTCTCTCGATGTCTCTCTCTTGGGAAGATCAGCTCCCCTGCGTTTCACTGCATCAAGGTCACCTCAAACACACAAATGATTGGTTGCTGAGGGATGAAGCTCCACGGAATCAGCCAATACCGAAGAGCTGCCCTCCTCTTTATTTTCATTTCATTCCCAACCCATGGGTCAGGGAGAAAACCTGTGGTGGATGTGAACAAAGGTGCAGTGCCCCCACTTTGAGGGGTCACACTCACAAAGTCATACAAATATGCCCTCAATTTATGCCACTAGAAATGTAGATATTAACATAATTATCAATCTAGCCACAGTTGCTGCTGGTGCTGGCTCATTTGTATAAGGAATTAAACAGCATGAGCAAAGGGGGAGGCACCTTATGCATGATCAGTAACACAATTGGAATCATCATAAGTAAAAGTATCATAAATGGAAAGCAACAAAAAAATCTTGTTTACGGTATTTTATATCCCAGAGAATATCTGAGGTGGCATGTGGCCTCTTAATTTGAATAGGCATGACATCATTCATTCATTGCCTTTACTCACTCAGGGTCATGAGGGGCTGGAGCCCATCCCAACATGCATTATGGCAGGTGTAACAACACATTATGTAATAACGTGACAACATGTAATACATTTTCACTTCATTTTGTAATCACACACGCATTTTGTAATATGTCGCATTTTGTAATAAACAGCCTAAACGCAATACGTAACAAAATGCTGAGCATGTAAGAACATGTGCAACACTTTAGATGAATGCTTAAGCTATTAAGTATTAAGCAAAAAACATATACTAACACTGCAGTTTTAACAACAATTTTAAAAACAATTTATCAAGTAGCCACGACAGAAAGAACTTTTCCCCTCCAACAGGCCATAGTTTACATGTTAGACCAACATATAGCCCAGAAACTACTACATTTTCATCATAATAGAAGTGCAACTCCCGCATTTTGTAATAACCCACCACAATATGTAATAATTTATTACAAAATGTGGGGAAATTTATTACGTATTGCGTTTAGGCTGTTTTATTACAAAACTGCAGATTATTACAAAATGCTGGTGTTATTACATAACGAAGTGAAAATGTATTACTTATTGTCGAGTTATTACATAATGCGGTGTTATTACATAATGTGTTGTTACAGAGTAGATCAAGGCACTAACACTACCACAGAGACCACTGGTGACTAGGGGTTTCGCCAACTAGTCGACTAGTTGACTACTATTACCACTACTCGGCGCTGTTGGCAGCAGTCAACTAGTCGTGGATGACATCATTTTTGTCAATGTCACCAGATTTACAAAAATTATTGTAATAGTAAAATAATGTATTAGAATATGTATTTACATTTATATCTAATTCATCTATGTAGTATTAAAAAAATCTCCTAATTAATTTAGTTTATATGAAATGAGTTAATACTGTATTTTCCAGTTGGCCCTGAAAATCACTCCAAAATGGCGGCTATCGCAGCAGAGGGCGCTGAAGTGCAGCTGAAGGCTCATGCTAAATAGGCTCAATGTTCGTCTGTATGGAAATATTTCACTGAAGATACCAATAAAACAGTGAAGTGTCAATTGTGTATAGTAATACTGAAGTACAAAAACATGTCTGCTATGCATAACCATCTAAAGATGAAACACCCGCTGCCAACAGCTAGCACTAGCAGTAGCATTAGAACCAACGAGCTAGGCTGCCAACAGCTAGCACTAGCAGTAGCGTTAGCACCAACGAGCTAGGCTGCCAACAGCTAGCACTAGCAGTAGCGTTAGCACCAACGAGCTAGGCTGCCAACAGCTAGCACTAGCAGTAGCGTTAGCACCAACGAGCTAGGCTGCCAACAGCTAGCACTAGCAGTAGCGTTAGCACCAACGAGCTAGGCTGCCAACAGCTAGCACTAGCAGTAGCGTTAGCACCAACGAGCTAGGCTGCCAACAGCTAGCACTAGCAGTAGCGTTAGCACCAACAAGCTAGGCTGCCAACAGCTAGCACTAGCAGTAGCGTTAGCACCAACGAGCTAGGCTGCCAACAGCTAGCACGAGCAGTAGCGTTAGCACCAACGAGCTAGGCTGCCAACAGCTAGCACTAGCAGTAGCGTTAGCACCAACGAGCTAGGCTGCCAACAACTATCAACGAAGCCTTGCGCATCATGACAGGATGCCTGCGTCCCACTCCTGCGGACAACCTGCCCATCTTAGCAGGCATCCAGCCCGCTGAGCTCCGCCGCGCAGGAGCCACAGCACGTCTCGCCTGCCGGGCCATGGAGCAGTAGCGTTAGCACCAACGAGCTAGGCTGCCAACAGCTAGCACTAGCAGTAGCGTTAGCAGCAACAAGCTAGGCTGCCAACAGCAAGCACTAGCAGTAGCGTTGGCACCAACAAGCTAGGCTGCCAACAGCTAGCACTAGCAGTAACGTTAGCACCAACGAGCTAGGCTGCCAACCACTAGCAGTAGCGTTAGCACCAACGAGCTAGGCC